>QAXH01006545.1:0-25674 GCA_004335635.1 Chloromonas sp. AAM2 | reverse complement strand
ACAATGCATGGCTGATCAGTACTGCTAGTGTTGATCTGAATGTGTCATGGCTGTGACAACTTGGACATGGTGCACTGCCAATGCTGGGACAGTGTTGTTGGGTCACACATCCGGCACTGTAGTTCCGGTCTCCTGGTTCTGTTCTCTTGTCTCTTGGTTCTGGTCTCTTGTCTAGTCTCCTGGTTTGCTGTCCCAGAAGTGACAAGGCACCGTCTACCACAACACACATGTTCAACCCGCTGCTCACCCCATGTGCTGTTCACACACGCAAGTTTTACTGACACACAACAATTCCTCAACGGAACTCGAGGTGGTTTGAGACGGGCGGCTCCAAATATCGTTCTAAGATCACACACACACGAGTTGTCCCAGAACTGGCAAACTTCTTTTTTTTGTCGGCGCAAAGGTAGCAGCAAGCCCTGTCAGGTGAGCAGGGCGGGGTGGAAGGTGCGTCTGCGCAGACCGGGTAAAGGCGCAGACAGCAAGACGCACTGGTCCCTAGTCACAGATTACTATTGTCCACCCAAGTGAGAAGCCACCATGTGGACCCATGGCTAATCCTTGCTAACTCGGCCGGCCACGGGCGTGCTGCAGGGGAACAGGCGATGACGCGTACCTTGCTGCCCTGCAAGCGGGGCTGGCACGAGCAGCACAGGATTACCCTGACATAGGCCTGGTGTTCTTGAATGCCGGAACTGACGTGCTGGCAGGCGATCCCCTGGGCAGGCTGGGAGTGAGCCCTGAGGGGGTGCTGCAGCGCGATGAGATGGTCTGGCGCTGGGCCCTGCAGACTGCCAATGCGCCCATTGTCATGACGCTCAGTGGAGGCTACACTGCAGGCAGCGCTCAGGCAATAGTGAATTCGTTGACAAACCTCGTTAACAAATTCAATCTTGTTCCAAGCTAGTAAACGATTTCATCTGATTGGCTGGTGGTCCAGTGGGGCTTCCGGCTTGCAGACTCGGTGGTGTAGTAAACCCAGCAGTCCAAGCTGTTGTGCTTAGCTGTTTGATGAGCTGTTCCAGCAGTCCAAGGTGGGAATTGACTCGCAAAGTTCGGGCTAATCAAGATTGGCTTCAGGTTATCTGTGAAATGACTCTTCGGCAAGCTCGTGAATGACTTGTCCGATTGGCTGACACTCCCATTGGTTGAACCGGTTGAGTAATTAAGTAATTAAACCACGTACTATGTAACTGTGATTGTACTGGTGAAGCAGACAGTCCCGAGACACCCGGGTGTCGCACTCGAACAAACTTTTTCTGCACTCGAACAAACGCATCAGAACTGGGAGTCACACAGGAAGTGTCCCAGACTCTGGGAGTTCGGAACTGGCAAACTTTTCTTTCAATGGTGTTGTAATCAAGGCGACGGCGGCATGCGTCTTGTCCAGACTGCAGCACCACCTGTTATGCAGCACCATCTGACTGTAGGTCTTACTGAAGGCGTGTTCAGCTTGACCTGCTCCTGTGTCAGGTAGCCCCACTTTAGGACCACTTACAGTTGTAGCCCTGCGCAGTAGCAGATGGCTGCAGAATGTCAACATGGGAAAAAAAGTGACAGAACCATCAAAAAGTCGGTTGACGGTTTGTGGACACATCATCATCGCCTTGCCTCTCCATCAGCTGCGTGACAGGGATGTCAATTGTTGGATTTGCCGGTGCTGATACCCTGGACGCGAGCAATTGACTGATCTCATTGTGTCGAGGTTGAGCACACACCGCCATCTGCAGCGGTGTGGTTCCCACACTTTGCGCAAATTAGGCTGTACCACTGATACGTCCACTGTTAAGGCACAGGTACACGTAGTGCGGACAATCAGTGTTTCACCATGGCAGAGGAGCCCTCAGAGCTGGACCAGCACTTCGAGAAACTAGATCGCTTTGTGAAGAACGACCAACATAAGAAGGCGCTGAAAACCGCAGATGACAGTGAGTGAAGGGAAGGTGTCCGTCGCATGGGTCGGTGGCCAACTGACGATCTTAAGTGTGCATGCGTCATTCCATGCTGCAGTCCTTGCCATCACTCCAAAGGATGAAGATGCCCTGCTGGTCAAAATTTCGGCTCTTATGCATCTGGATCAATGGGACAATGCTCTCATGGCCATCCAGAAGGGTCCTCTAGCGTCCAAACTGCAGTTTGAGAAGGTGCGGCATCAGTTCTCTGACTGCAGGCATGCTTCTTCGGTTAAGTTGCAGCATGACATTGCATGTTTTGCAATGGAAGCGAAGTCAAGCATTCGTGTGAATGCAACCTGTTGGCACGGTGGCTCATTGCGCGTCTGGCGTCATCAATGTTCACTCAAGCTGAGTGGGTGGTGACCAGTCAAAAAGCATAATGTTCATGGACTTACCTATGTCGTTCCTACCATGCAGGCATACTGCTTGTACAAACTCGACAAAATCGAGGAGGTAAGGGCTTAAGAGTGATGGCATAATCGCTGGCACACATGTGATACAGCCGAGTACCAGTTGGTTACAGAACGTTTTGATAAGTATGCAAATGCCAATGCAAACGCACAGGGTCAGTGAACAGTGCACGCCAGAGGCGTCTGTCCGTTCTGACTCTTGCCAATGACCATTTTTTGATTGCATGCATTTCCAGTTCCAGAGTTGCGAGTGTTGTAGATCAGGGCAGCATGTGGGCATTGCCCGGCACGTTACCGTATTCTAAGCCTGCTCCAGACGCTGCTGTGAATCTACCCAGGCTCTATCGGTATTGGCGCCTCTGCTGCAAGCCAAGGATGGCGAGCGTGTGGTGCCTGCCCTGGAGCTGGCCGCTCAACTGCACTACCGCCAGGGCCGCAGCCAGCAGTGCATTCAGCTGTATGATGAGCTGTTCCAGCAGCACAAGGTGGGGACCAGAAGCAGGCTATGCATGAATTACCATGGTGGGGATTTACAAGACCATCTGCATTTCTTTCTTTTTTTACGAAAGAAGCTACAAATGATGTTACAACGTTCAAGGGAAGAGACCTGTGTGACGCCATGGGTAGCAATTTGAGCCGGTTGGCAAGAGTGCAGGCCTTGTCATAGCTATGTGCAGGTATTGACTCAGGAAGCTACAACAGGCAAACAAGCCATGTTGCAATGGATCAACACCACCGATCACCCTGTCATGCACCAGGAATCTGTTCACCCTGCAAATAGCAGCTGTCTACTGCTGTACTCGTTCATGGTTTCAGGCTGACAGCCCGGAGCTCAAGACCAACGTGCTTGCGGCGTACGTGGCGGCAGGCCTGAGCAGGGAGATTCCTGCGCTCATGGCAGCCATGAAGGTCTCAGCAGACAACAGCTTTGAGGTACGGCTACTAGCGGGGCTGTTGCAGGCTTGTTGTGTCATTGGTTGAGCGGGATGAGCATGGCCAGCCACACTCAGCATCTAGCAACAGCAGCAGCGGCTGGTTATCCAGCTTTAGCCAGATTCACCTCGGTTGTTTACGGGCGATTGCAACCTGGAATTTAGGCTCGTGCAACCCTGTCGTTGATGGCATGGACAGCAGACCGCGGGTGCTGACCGGGTCAGCAGGTGGCAAGGCACAACGTGTCGCTTGATTCGACTGACGCTGCTGGCTGTGCTGTAGGTCGGTTACAACAAGGCGTGTGGGCTCGTTGACGCGGGCCAGTGGTCGGCTGCGGAGACAGAGCTGCGGCGGGCGCTCAAGAGGGGTGAGTGAATGCAGGGTTGCCATACAGTCCGCGTATTGCTGTTTGGAGAACACCACCGTTGCGGCAGTGGCATCAGGTACCTCGTACCATGGTGATGCACTCATGCTCCGTTTCTAGCCAAAGGAGCCTCAGGTTTATCCAGCTCGCATCCATTCCCAATCAGTACAACGCTTGCCATGCTTTCATCCACTTTTTCATCCACTTTTTCATCCACGCAATGACTGATGGCACGACATGCAGCTTGTAGTATTTGGTTGCTTGTTCAGGTCGTGAGACGTTGTTTGAGGAGGAGTGCGAGGAGGAGGAGGTGGAGGAGGAGCTTGCGCCGCTGACTGTGCAGCTGGCGTATGTGCTGGGAAGGCAGGGGCGACAGGCGGAGGCGCAGGAGCTGTATGACGGGGTGAGATAGGCAGCAGAGTGGGGCAGTGATGCACTGCTGATGCGGGTTCTAACAGCTTCTGGTGTGGCCCAGTGCGTTGTATGGCAGGCCATGCGCCAGAGTCGACCGCAATGGCTTGACCACTGGTCGAGTGCGTTGTGTGGAAGGTTATGAGCACGTAGCACTGTTGTTGCATGACATGCCGGCAGGGAACTCGGTGGATTCTGGCAGAAGCAGCCCCACCATCAACTGCCTGTGCATGCTGGATCATGCTTGGCATCTCTGCATCACCACAGCGTGCCGTGCAATGCTGTGCGATTGAATGTGTGGCAATGATGATTGCGTTGAGTCTAATACTGATGACCACTGACGCCAAGGGTGCATTTGACTGAGCCACAACGCACAGTGCTGATAGTAGCTGCTGCACTCCAGCCATTCGCGCCTGCACATCCTGCTACACCACATGTATGCCCAAACTTATCTGCACATAAGAGGAGACCGGGGGAACCTTGAGAACAGGGGTAACTTGAGAAGCAGGCCATTGTGCCACGCTCACTGCGTGGTAAGCTGCCAAACTCGGCTCATGCACTCATCTCATGATAAAAGTGAGGTATGTTGAGTGCGGCTTCGCGCGATGGTATCTGCGATGAGCTGCATGGGCCCGAAGTCCAGTTATGCAGAGCTTTGAGCCCCTTCAATTCCAATCATGAACATGCGGTGTTCCTGACTTGCAGTGCATTGCATGCACACCAGCGTCAAGAGACAACAAAGGCTGCAGGCGATTGAGCATGAGTTGCATTCACGCATGGTGAGCCTGTATATTGTTATAGCATTGACCCGTCAGCGGTTTGAATAGCATTTGCACCGTGGGTGTTCGCAGGTTCTCCGGCGCAAGGCTGAGCTGGGCGATGAGGCCACGCTGGCAGTTGCCACCAACAACTCCTTTGCGGACTGCGGGCGCATCAACGCCCTAGCGGCGCACAAGAAGACTGTTGCAGGAGCCGCCAAGAAGCTAGAGTCACTGCTAGAAGATCAAACTAAGGTGAGCGTACCAGGTTGGCTGCACAGGTGGATAGGCCCTTTCTTCTAATGTCAGGCAGCACAGCATTGGAGATGATATGGATGCTTTGCTGCTCTGCGCGTTGGTACAGCGTGTTGCTGCATGTGTGGCTGATGAACATTTGTGGTTGGCATGCGTATGGCGTGGCCAAACAACATGGCTTCCAAAGTGGTGCCTGGCAGTTTTGTGATGGCAATGTGAGGTGATATGGAATAGATGAGGTTGAGGTAGGGAAAACCGCGAGGGAATGGATCCGCAAGGGAAAGCATGCATCGCGTGCTTGACTATGCATAACCCAGGCCCTGTTGACACTTCTTGCTGTTGCGTGGCCCCCGTGCAGCCCGGCCAGCTCCTGTTGACACGAGCCCTTGAGGCGCGCCTATCATCCAACCAGAAGCACGTGCTGGGCCTGAACCGTGCCCTGGCCTATGTGCTCTCGGGCCGTCAGGACGCGGCCAAGCAGCTGGCTGCGCAGCTGGCGCGGCAGGAGTCGGCGCTGGGCACGCAGCAGGCACCACAACTGCTGCCGCTGCTGCAGGCCGCACTGCTGCATAAGGATGGCAAGGTGGGGCTTGGGTCATACATGTGCAGGCTGCTGGTAGTGGCAGGTGGTCTCTGTTGTGCTGCGCTTGGGAACCTGTCCTGGCCCATGTGAACAGCAGCATACCTGACGACATCGACAAATAAGGCGGCCAGGTTACACGCGCAAGGCACGGGTTTGCTCATTGGGATTAGATGCAGTGCAATGCTCTTGAGGTGGCCATCTGGGCGAAGCTTCCGATGTTTGCCTTATTTGTTGCTGTACCGTCCATGCACGTACGAACCTGCTCTGTGGCTGACCATATCTGCGTGTTTTGCTGTGTATCGTTGCAGACTGCGGATGCGGACGCCCTGTTGCAGCAGTTTGCTGCCGCCCACCCCTCCCACGCTCTCGAGCCGACCCTTGCGCGCGCCCAGTTGGCCCTGGAGGGCGGCGATGTGCCAAAGGCAGTGGCCATGCTGGGAGAGGCCGGGCAGGTGCTGCCGGGGCAACAGCCGCGTGGGGCACTGGTGGCCACGCAGGCCGCACTCACAACACAGGTATGCTCGGACGGTGAGATTACCAAGCAGACAGACTCGGGTTTAATCAGCGGCTGTGACCGGTGCTTGCCCACTGAGCTCGAGGCATTTTGTCTTGTCACGTGCCTGAGCAAAAGCCAGGTGCCTGCTGTGTGTTGGAGCAGTGCTGAAATGAAAGAGGAGGGTGATAATCACCAAAAGCTGCGTTTGTGTTGGTTGCTCTGCGCAGCTTGGTGACCAGGCTGGTGCCGAAGCGCTGTTGTCGCGCACGTTGAGCGCACTCAAGGGCGCGGCAGGGCCCGGTGTGGCCTGGTGCCTGGAGGCGCTGGCAACACTGCAGCTCAAGCTGGGCAAGGCGCAGGAGGCGCTCAAAACCTACACGCAACTGCAGGCCACGGGGACACAGAGCGCAACAGCAGCTGCGGTGGGTGACTTGTTCCACCTTGTCGTAGCACGTGCTTTGGAGGTCTCTGGTGCATATTTGAAATCAGCACCAGGGTTGAAGTTCATGTACTGGTAGTGCTGTGTTGGTCACTGATCAACGTTGCAGTTCATACTCAACGTCAATGTTACAGGCAGCACATTGGCAGGTAGTACATCTCCCTGCCAGTGAGATGTTAGAGAGCAGACGTGTTGACGCCACATGCACTGCAGCTCCTGTCACGGCTCATGTGGGTCATGGCGAGCGCTAGCAGCGGCACGGGCGCCGCCCCCTGGCCCGCCGCACTCACCAAGGGCCTGCCCAACCTTGCAGCAGAGGTCCGGGGGCTGAATGTGGATGCGCTTGAGAGCAGCGTGGCCAACAGCAGGGCAGTGGCGCCTCCCACCAGCAAGGCGACTGACGCAATGGATGTGGACACGGGTGAAGCAAAGGTGTGTTGCAGCCACTGGAGCCATACAGTTTGCGCATCAAGTTGCAGGTGCATTGTAATGGTGGGCAGCCCATCAGATCAAGCTGCAGGCTGTCGTGATGGTTCGTAGCTGGTTTGCATCAAAATTGGTTTAAGTTGCTGATGCAGTCTGCGAGCAAGTGCGTCTACCCATCATGCGATTGTCCCTGGCCCAGCAAGCCATCCGTTGCATGTACATGATAGGTTTGAAAGAGGCGATTTTGATTGCCTTTGCCTACACAGGGTGTGCGTGCGCCTCGCAAAAAAACTGCAAGTAAAAAGCGCAAACGGTTGCCAAAAGGCTATGATCCAGCCTTGCCAAATGGCGGCCTGCCTCCCATAGACCCGGAGCGCTGGCTGCCAAAGTGGCAACGCACAGACGCCAAGAAGAAGAAACTCAAGAGCTCAGCCAGGGAGAAAGGCGCAGTCAAGGGCAGCCAGGTGAGGCATGCACTGCACGTGTACATGGATGCCACTCTTTTATATTTATTTTATCAATGGACAGGGCAGGCCAATGTGGTTTTGGTTGTGGCCACGTCTGGTAACAGCTGTCAAGTGAGTGTTGGAGTCACTTTCGGCACGTTTTGTTACACCTATGGCATGTGGTCCTATCGCAGCATGCTCGGGCATTTGTTTCACAGAAGGCACTTCATCAGTTTCCTTGAATGAAAAGTGGTGTACTGTAGCAAACGTTTCCCATGATCAATTGCTGACATCCAGACTCGAGGCCATGTTTGACTTCCCGTGAGTAATAGATGACAATAAAATTAAAGGCTATCCTGTTGCGCATGTTTCAGGGAGCTGGCAAGGTTGATGAGAACCTGGACCGCACCAAAGGCGAAGCGAACAAGGACGTCAAGCAGCTCCCAGCGAAACCCAGCCTTCCATCACGCAAAAAGTCTGGCAAGAAATAAAGCGACTGGATGTTGAAGAGCCCGGCCAGCTGCCTTGCCTGCATTTATCTGTTCGTGCATGGTTCTGACAAGCATACTCAACAGGCGTTGCCAGTTGTTTGTTTTTCTGCTGGTCTCGTGTGTGGGAGTTGCGTTGGGGGCTAAGCTGTGCACGGATGGTTTGTTGGCCGGTGCAATGCATCCTCACAGGTTTGGATGCATGTACTTGGCGTGCCACAGCTGCCATCCTCAGCATTTCTTGCAGACAGAGTCTTCTGTGTCCGAGTTTCCTGCACATGGAATAGTGTCAGAAGGCGCCACACTGTAATCTTCAGGCAGGTGTCCTCAGTTCGTTCATTTGGCATTTGCATTGGCGAGTTACACGTGTGTGATCTGGCCAGAGGGTACTTGCTACGTCGCCATGTCAGTTACTACCAGTAAGCCCAAGCTTTCTTAGTTTCGTGATGAGATGACACAGCGTCACGGTAGTTCACAGGTTTGGTTGTTGCTGACTGCACACGGCCATGCCAAGCATTTGTCCCATGCAAGTGGCCAACAACACCTGATCAGGCACAGTCCACCACTGTTCTCATGTAACCTGAGTGCTGTGACAACCTGACTCATACCCCACTGGTTTCAGAACTGAACTGTGATTTCAACGAAATGATTCTGCATGTTTTGACCAGACTGCCGGGAACATCTGTGCGGTCGTTGAGTATGTGCAATGCGTTCTAAGTAACTGCTGGCTTGTGAATGGCTTCAGTGGCTGATATGTTGGCCCAGTTCCTTCACGTGTGCTGCCTGTTACTATGTAGTGGTCACACAAAAGCTGGTTATGTAGGCCTGCTGGACAGGATGAATGGACAGTCGGGGTGCAGGTCAGAATGATTGGACTTCTGGATGGCAGGGCATGTGAATGACTGCTTCGCTGTCCTTGTCCAGGGCTGTTGCACAACTGAACGAGTAGGCCAAATGGATCGCTGAACCCAATCAGAAAGAGCGAGGTTTGGATGTTACAGGGCCATTCGCACCTCCCACAAGAGCCCATGCCTCACGAATTTCGTTTAACGAAGACCATGAGATCACCCCCAGATACAAAAACAGAGGAAGCCGGTCAAAAATGGATAGATAGTGATGGTTTACTGCACGATGATCTTGCCGACCATGCCAGCGCCTGCAGACAAAAAGAAGCGAGCGTAAAATCCAGTCAGAAATCGGAAACGGGCAGGAGGAATCCACGCAAAAAATGCTTTTGCATGATACTCACCCTGGTGGGGCTCGCAGTAGTAGCCGTAGGTGCCAGCGGCGGACAGCTTGACGGTGTAGGTCTCGCCTGGGGCGTTCAGGTACTCCTCCTTGGAGAGAGCATCAGCGTTCACGCCGGACTACAAGGCAGAACAAACACACTATGTCAGATCCAGGCCAGGATTAAATACGAATGTGTGCGAGGAAAGTCTGGATAAGAAACGTCGTGTTGAATGGAGCATGCCACGCCACCGGCTAAAGATGAAGACAGAACTCACTGGCACGTCGTCCTCGTCGAAAACGATGTTGTGGGGGAAGCCGGCGTTGTTCTTGAAGGTGACAGACTCGCCAGCCTTGATGGTCAGGCTGGATGGCTCGAAGACCAAGGCACCGGTGTCAGCACCCAGCTTGACGGTGGCGTCAGCATGGGCAGCCATGGTCAGGGCCAAGGAGCTGACGGCCACGCCAGCGAACTGGGCAACCTTCTGCACGCTTGCCTGGGCCTTCACCTGGCGAGCGGCGGGGCGGGCAGCACGCACTGGCACGGCGGAGCGGATGGCGATCATTCTTGCTGGCTTTGATGTGTTTGGGGCTAGGGAGCTAGTGTACGGTTTACATCATGGGCTTCCGGGGCCTCCTGAAATGGACTTCCCACAAAATCTGCAATCACACTTGTCACACTTCCTCTGTAAATCGCGTGCCGCAACTGCGTTCCCCGGTTGTAGTTTTAAAGAAGTGTGCGAGGACATCTGACCGGCACAGTTTGCCATTAATCTGGTCATGAACATGCAAAACCCTGATCTGACGCCATCAGGTGTGCTGCTGGCAATCGTTGAGAGGCCTGATCAAAGTCCTTGAGCAATGTCGTGCCAGCATGCTATTAACGAACGGCATGCAGACACAGGAAAAAACTTTTGCTTCAGCTCTGCAAAGGTAACTTAACCACTGCCATGGCGTTTTGATGTCTGTGCAAGGTGCCCATGCCGCACTACCGCACTACGCCATGATGCTCATCTGACAGTCTTCTACGTTTGCCTTGTCGCCTCGCGTCGCAGAGATGTACTGGGCGTGTTGATGCCCACATGGGGCACCCTCCTTACCGTACATTGAAACTGCAGTGAAGTGTCAACTGTCAAGTGTGTAGAAACGTAGAACTCGAGATGATGTGGCCTTACCAACTTGCATGTGAAGGGGACTGAGGCACGAACTGTAGGCTACACGCCGTTTGGTGATTTGGTTAAGACTCCAAAACTTCAAGTCTTTGGATTGTGACATCTCCATCGATCATTACTGGCTAAATATGATACCTCTACCGGCCTTCTACCCCTCACAGTGCAGGACGGCAACTGCTCATGTACATGTCACTGAATGATCTCAAAAAAGCAAGTTGTCTTCATCAGCACCACCATTGGCATCACCGCCGACTCGCAGTCCAAGCACCGACCCCAAGAGACACAGTGTGCCCCCCGTTGGAAAAGTCGTGCTGAAAGCACACAGTTTACAATTGTGTCTTACAGCTCAGTGTACTAGCTGCCTCTAATAGGGTGGACAAGGTGTCCCGGTGCATACGCCAGTGCTTGGGTATCTCCAGGGTGTCGCCCAGGCTCATGCGTGCATGCAACATCTCCAACATAAACGAATGTTATCGGCATTTGCCCCGCATGAAGCAGTTCAAGATGCAAGTGCGTGAGCATCATGGCAAAGCTCGTGCTGTGCAAGCCATCCGCCAGAGGACAGAGGCGGCCATTGCAATACAAAGGGTATGGCGTGCCAAGCATTTGACTTTCACTCATGCTGATGTGTCATCCATGGAAGGGGCAGTCAGCAATCATTGGCTTTTTTTTCCTTCTTCTGTGCTGATTGCAGTGCGACAACTTGGGTCGTTCTTGCACACGAGCGGGAGGCACGCTCCATGCCCTTTCTAGTCCTCCCTAGCCATGCCGTGCACGTCGTAGCAATAGCATCTGTGTACCTGAGCCCTACTAGGGTAAAATACAACTGCAAGGTATCTCATCTCTGGCTCTTGAAGCAGATCCCAGGTGGCCTGCCACGATGTTTGACTGGCAGCACAGGACCTGCCACGGACACCAAGGTGCACTGCAGAGCTCTCAATCGTGCTCCTGTTTGACCCATGCCAAGCCCAGCCATAGCACTTGTCCCATGCAGGTTGCCACCTGTGTTTATTGTGTCTGACTGACCAATGACAAACTCTCCAAATATCAGCCTGTTTTTACACATGCCTTGAGCAGACCAACCTCCAAAAAGTATCTGCCTGATGACATTGGCGAAGGAGTTTGTCCAGAAGTTGCCGTCCGTAACCCAATGACGAAAGCAGTCAAGCGGAGGTTGCGTGCTGGAGGTTGTGTGAAAAAGAAAGAAGTTTGCCAGTTCTGGGACAGTTTGTGACATCTGACACTGGGATGGTGATTCCCCTCAAAGCCTGACCATGGGGTGTGATTCCCCTCAAAGCTAAATCCCCCTCACTGTAGCAGCACACTTGTTTAAGAGAATTCGCCACCACAGTGTAGACATGTAAGTCATCCGGGCTATCAGCACATGCGGTGGCCATGGATATAAAGCTGCAAGCGCCTATCGAGCTTGTCGTCAAGCACTGGTATCTGGCTTGGACGCGCGCATCAAATGCATCCTCTTCAGCACGTACTCCTTGCCACGCACATGCAGCTGGGTCACTCCCCACTGCAAGCCAACCGACCAGAGGCAGGCAGTTACAAGTTAGCCTGACAAAGCCAATCGCACATAATAAAAGTATAACAGGGAAGGCGCAGGACCCACCCACAGGACAACTGACATGAAGTTGGGAGTTGCAATTGTTCATGCATAATGTTCTGCTGTGTCCTCTTACGTCCGGTGCTGACCAACCGACAGGCTAACCAACCCGCGTATCACCCAGTCTAAGCGCCCCACATTGACTTCCGACAGCGTCAGTGCCAGAGGCATTAATCAGGTGTTCACATCCAGCTGCTCACCACTTACCTGCCAACGCCTCTGCCACGCCCTGGTCAGCCCGTGACTCTCACCTGAAACTCCTCCCAGTCAAGCCCCGATTCAAGCAGCTCAACAGAGCTGGCTGGCAGGGGCAGGCCTAGCCGTTGCATTGCTGTGGCTGGTAGGGCGGTCTTGCACCGTGCAAACGAGTATACGTCCTGTGTAAGGCATGTGGCAGGTCAGTGACAGGGTCAGGGCTAGGGTTTACGCACTGTCAGTAAGGGTTAAGGTTAGGGTTAGTCGCTGTAGGGTCAGATTCATGCACTGAAGCTTGCAACACTGCCTGCTGTATGCAAGGTGTGCCGGCTGGTGAGAATCTAGGCATGACCTATGCATGCGCAATAATCCTGTATGCTCACCTTGGCGGAACCATCCTCCGCTTGCATGCGTGCTATTTGGTACCGTTGACTGCAAGTGCAAAGAGATGGAGCAACTGGCTTGACATAACGTGCAGAGGGAAAGGCAAGATTCTTGCAGTGCAGCGGTGCTTGACATTACAAAAGCATGGAATAACGAAACCGAGGACTGGTGCAGACACCTACTTTGGCAAACCTGAGGGAGATTCCGACAAGCCACGTTACCACACCTGATTGCTGCCCCCGCAGCTGGCCTTGATGCTGCTGTGGCCGCCTGCTGCCTGGCATCTTCAGCAGCTACCAAATGCCGACACTGGCCTCATTCTGAGCAAGTCAACCTCTTGGCAATTACTTACTTTGCAGTCTCCACGAACAGAACCTGATCCAGCAAGCGCGCTGACGTGAGCTGCGATGGCTTGAGACCCTTATCTGCCACTGCTGCCAGCGTGTACTTGAGCCAAGGCTCGTTGCACAGGTTGAACTGCACTGACACGTCCTGTGCCTGCTTGCCCTTGGCGCCTGTGTTGCGTGTGGTGATGTACCGGTCGCTGGACTGCGGCTGCACGGTGGCGTGGGGGGCAGGCAGGTCGTCCACACAGGGCTGCATCTCAACGATACACCCGCTGCGCGTCACCAGCCAGAAACGCTCTACCTGCAGGACAACATAGGTTGACCCAAGAGCTGGAAGTTGTGACAGATGCACACGGTTGCTTTGTCGTCAGGCATGCTTGCTGCAGAAAGGTTTGCTTATTCATATGCGGTGAACACATGACAGACAGCTAGCAAGGCAAGTCGTGTGTGCAGCCAGGTAGCTGATACGTGTGTAGTGCGCACAGCATCAGCCATATTGCTCGTGTATAGATAATTACGCGCCGGTTGGCAAACCAGGCCGTGGGCAGAATATGGGCTGTTTGCTCGTGTACAAGCTCATCCCGGATGCACCCCATAAAATGTGCCCCTAGCCCCATGCCCTCTGACATGGCATCCTGAATGCGACAGTGTCCACACGTGCCTGGACTGTGGGACCTATCTGGTCTGCCAACTCGAACCGCTAGCACAGAACTGACCGTGTATGCACATCCGTCGGATGGCCTGTTCCAGGCGCGTGACTTGACAAAGCGCTGCTTGGATGGGTAGAAGGGACGTGTGGCTGTGAGTTTGATAACTGCACGTGCTTCGACCACTGCCTGGGGTGCATGAGGCAAGGTGCTGGTGTAGTAACCCAGATGCATGAGCACAGCCACCAGATCAGAGTCAGGTGTGTATACGAGATCTCCCCAAATCTGGCGCGACTTGACCTGCAGGCAAAGGCATATTGAGAGTTCAGTGCATGCATATGCATGGGGAAACATGCATGTGCTGATGTAAATGCTGCATGCGAGCTCCTGCACTGCACGATGGTGACACATCCACGAAAGCCGGGTTACATGATGTGCCTGCGCTCGAGGGGTTGCATGCGGAAATGTGCCATGCCCGACCAGCTAACAGAGGACATGATTGCGACTGAAACGCATGGAGCAATGGCAAACTGCGGTCCTGAAAGTTAGCCACGGGCTTTCGATGTGGCAAGGTCCCAGTCGCACGCAAATGAGCAGTTACCGGCCCCTCACCCGCTTGTTGTCTTTGGCCAGAAACTCCGGAGCGATCAGCACCTGCATTGATGTAGGACGGACACAGTGCGTTAGCAAAGAAAGACTCTGGTTGCCACAGCAAAATCGTGCTTGCGCGGGCGTTGCGGTACGGGCCCGTGCGAAGCCGGAAAACCAGGTTAGCCTGTGCGGCTTACCTCAACCTGCGTCTCCTCGCCACCAGCCAATCGCCAGTGCTCCTGAAGCCCGGCTAAAGGCTCGCTGTCGCGGTACACGACAATCGGCAGACGTGATGCTTCTGCGCAGACGTGAATGCCCTTGCGAGCTTTAAATCACGGAACCTGAACATGACATAGTCAAAGCCGACGCCTGGCTCACACTTACCTCTTCCAGCACGCTTCATTGCAATACGTGCATCCTGCAAGCACGGGTTTTGGAGGGCACAGAATTGCGGTTTGGGGTGCGACGTGCTGCGCGTCTGCTTGGAAACAAATTGCACCGGTTGCAGGTGTGGCTGTGCTGTACTCGCGTGTGCGTGTGCTGGCATGAATTCATGATGATCACCTGCATGGGCCGGTGCCGTGCAGCGGATGCATGCAAATGAGTACCACAGGCCACCCACCTCTTGTCCGTTCTCTCGTGCTACTCTACTTGGAGCGCCTCCAATGCCTTCGTCTGCTGGTCTCTTGCTCATTCTCGCCAAGTTGTCCCACAGAATTCTGCTGGTTCAGGTGTCAGATGAAAGCTGGACCAGCCTCTATCTAAACAGCCAGCGTTCAGCTGCAATGAAAGACTGGAGCAACAGTCAAACTGTCATGCCTTTGCTTGTAAGGATATCTAGGTGCTGGCGTCGGGTCGCATGGGCAACATACTGACCAACCTTGGGGGCAAATTAGTCAAGCATTACCTCGCTTATATGTCACCTGCGTATGGAACGTGGCGTGTGTGGAACGAGGGTGTTCGTCCTTCGTCCCTCCCAAACTTGGTTTTAGCAGTTGTGGCGGTTGACCGTTATATTTTGGCCATTTGTCGGCAATCGATCATTTCTTGTCAACAGGAGCAGACCATGTTTGACAAGGTGCGAGGTCGCGAACGTTTGCAATTCACGATCTGCTGTACCATGGCATAATATCGCTAGAGGAGCATCATCACGAACCCACACCTATCATGAGGCAGCTTTTGCGAAGGTTTCGGGTTGAGAAGCCGATCGGGCGCAACACGAATTTGCGCAAGTATACCGTGGGCATCTGCGCCATGGTGAGTTACCCTGGCTGAATCTGTCGATCCCCACATGGCAGCAGTGAAGAGCCACTCTCTTAGTAAAGCTACTCATTAGTATGCTACAGCTACTCCTGCATCTCACGGCCATGTAGTCACTCACACTCCCTATCTGTGCTGTATGCAGGACAAGAAGGTGCGCCTGTGTCCGCATGCCGAGTGTGCGGCATGTCAGCCTACCTTTTTCTCTGATATGATCAAGGCTTCTACCTGTGATTGTGTCTGAGAAGTGTAGCATGTGCCTGCCTGCTGACATGCTGCAGCGGCAGCTGTCATGCTTGAGTTTTGATGGCGAACCTGTATCCTGACATAAGCGCGATAAGCTGTTAAGGCTGACAACATGACTGTTGACGCGAGTTGCTGACGTGCAGGCCAAGTCCAAGCAGATGAAGCAAATCATGGATCGGCTTGTGGCATATGGAGAGTTTGACATCATCATCTTCGGTAGGTACAATATGTTCTGCCATCAGAAGCAAACACCTTCAGCAATGGTTGCCTTGTTGCATGATGAGACTGGGACGTCTCAAACGCAGGGAGGGAGTCACATGCACTGAAAAAATCGTGTAACAACCCAAGATTAATTTCGTACCAGCAGGGGATCGCTGTTGCCTTGTCTGAACGGCAGCACTTCAAGCTTGTGTTTGAGTTGGAGTTCTCTTCACTGTTCACTCTTGTGTTTGAGTTTGAGTTTTTCAACACAAAGGGTCTCTGGCTGCTGCAGAGCAGGCACAAACAAAACCACATTGTTTTTCATGGTACTTACACATGGCTGCAGCACATGCCTGACACATTCATGTACTCACGTAACGCTCCATCCCGTACACACTGGCTTGTCATGAGCAGGGCAGTAGTGCAGGCATTCAGACACTAGCATGCAGCATGCCACTGGGACATGTTCGTTCTTCGTGCAGCAGGCCAGCGGGTTCCGCTCCGCAACCTTGCAGCATAAACAGAAGCCACAAACGATGTATGCAGGTGATGATACAATTCTCAATAAGCCCATTGAGGAGTGGCCTGTGGTGGAATGCCTGCTGTCATGGCACAGTGACGGGTTTCCCCTAACAAAGGCTGCGGTGAGTAGAGGTGCAGCCGCAGGGGAGGGAGTGCCTGGCCTTCAACCAGCTGCACATCTAGTTTGCTTGCGCTGAACTCTTCATGCAGCACGGTTGTCCAGATCACTCTGTGCCCTGCAACGCAACGTGGTCTGCAGGATTACGTCCGCCTTCGCAAGCCCTTTTGCGTTAATGACCTTGACAAGCAGTTCATGCTTTTGGACAGACTGGCTGTGTACAGGTACAGTTGGAGGGCGGCGGATGACAGTGCTGGTTGATGCAGGGTTTGTAGGCTTGTTACACCATACGCAGGTGCTCTGAAAAGGGTACCATCACTCTGATGTCAGAGTTATGCTACTTCTGTTCCCATACTGAGACAAGAACTTAAAGCCGACTTCAGCCAGCCTGTCACACTTGCAACATTTCCTCTGTGTGTGCCTTTGTTTTTTCTCCATGCAGGACCATGCGGGCCAACAACATCCTGGTGCCTCAGCACATCATTGTGGATCGCACACAGCTGCCACCAGGTGAGCTGGCCAGGCCTGAAGGGTTTGCAGGGCTGGAGCGCCTGACAAGGAGCACATCGTCTCCAAATTATCCGTGTCTTTCTGCCTACAGCCTTGCAGCATCGTTGATGGCAAGCCTTCATATCCATGTCCTGACGTTTTACCTTGCTGAGACACAAGTGTTCGCCTGCGACTGCCGTCGCCACTCTATTTAGCCATGGTCCATGCCAAGACTATGTAAAGGACCAAAACAACTTCCGCCTCACAGTGATAATGACATACTGGTTTTCTCAACAGCACTTGTCTTGAAGCCTGCAGTCATTTGAACCTGCACCTGCCTGCTGTGGCATGACTTTTGTCACTCACTTTGCTGCGCTATCCTTCACCCCGTCATGCAGGCGAGGATCCCCCTGGTTTCAGCGAGACTGAGGATTACGTTGAGCTCAACGGCACGCGCATCAGCAAGCCATTCGTGGAGAAGCCGGGGGACGCCAACGACCACAACATATGGATATACTACCCACACGCACAGGTGTGGCATGATGGTATTTTGGTCAAATCTTGACAATGGCTTTTCAAACCATACTGTTGCCGCTTTATATGAGCACAGGCTCAGCAGACCACACTGTGCTGTGCTTGAGTAGATGTCATGGCAAAGAGCAGGACCACAGGGGTGGTGTCATGGCGTGGCTACTGGAGAGTCTTGTGTGCTAGCTGTCCTTGAGCGTTGTTGCTGCCATGCCGCACGTGCCTCCTGCAGGGTGGAGGTGTGAAGAAGCTGTTCCGCAAGGTGGACAACAAGAGCAGCTGCTACGACAGCACACACTCGGGCGCAGTGCGGCGCGGTGGCAGTTTCATGTGGGTGCACGCATGAGAACAGGCGCATGCCCGGGACTAGTGGTCACTCGGCCAGAGCCGTGGTTCATGCCGAAGTATTACAAACAGGACAGATTGTCTGTTTTTCTTCTCTGCGGCTGGTAGTTTTGGCTGGATGTTTAGTGTATCAGTGCACAGACCGGATGCCCGCCCTGTCTTTATTGCAGATACGAGGAGTTCCTGGCCACGGGAGGAACCGACGTCAAGGTAGGCAGATGAGCAGCATACAAGGCTCGAGTGCAGGCTTTACATGGCAGACCTTAGACTTAATGTGGTACGGGCCCAAGCACGCTTGCATGGAGGCTGGAAGGAATGCGGCTTCAACCGGCTGAGTGGCATGCCGTGCTTTGACCGTGGGCCTGAACCCGGCTGAGTGGCATGGAGGCTCAGTCGCAGGGCGCTACATGGCATACCTGGGTGTGGATGTGGGCAGGGCTTGGTCCCACTCAGCTGGAAGAGTTCACCTTCATCTGGTCGTTCAGTCATGCACCCGTCCTTCTGATAGGAGGTTCTGATAGGAGGTTTCTGCGTGTTTTTGGCCATCAAGAATGACCAAAGGATGGAGTCACGTCATATGCTGGCACTCATTTGTCTTTGCCTCTCACTTGGCCGCAGGTGTATACAGTTGGACCCAGGTGAGGCTTTTAGGCAAATGAAACCTTGATGCAGTACACTGCTCTCATTGCCTGAGAGGCAACATACACTGTGTTTGAAGGTGTGTCATGTGCCATGCATCGTACATCACGGGGTCGTCTGTGTCATCAGCAGGTGGTGCCAATGCGAGCACGGAGACGGCAAAGTTGTGAACTACCAAACACATCGTGCGGTTATCCTCAAGAGCGTTTCTCTGCTGCCTTCGTCCTGATGATTGTTGTTTTGTTCCCTGCTGTTGTGCTGTCAGCTACGCCCATGCAGAGGCGCGCAAGAGCCCGGTGGTGGATGGCAAGGTGCTGCGCACATCAGACGGGTGAGCACACACGGGCGTGGTGGGCTTGGCAGCTATGTTACTTATTCGACTCTGAGCTAGTCAAGCAACGCCGGGTAGTGACCAGCACATTGACATGCGAGACACTTGCTCCAGTTGCAGTGCAGCCATGGCGTCAAACCTGAGGCAATCAAGCTGCATTTTGTGGCACTTGTGCAGGAAGGAGATGCGTTTTCCAGTGCTGCTAACTCCACAGGTAACATCTGGAGTACCTAGAGCCAGATAGGATTGAATAGGCAGTTTTGCGTTGTCGGCGCCCTTTTACTCGTTCATGTGTGAGACGGGTAGACGTAGGGCAAGGACACAAGCCTTGACTGCAGATGCCGGGCAGAGTCTTGACTGTATAGGGTACAAAAGGACCGTGAGGCGTAATCAATCACTGTTTGGCACGTTGAACAGTTTGAATGGGCACGACACTTCCGCTTCTTAATGTAGCATAATCCGTCATCCTTCAGCAGCGACATTTTTTGATGGGATGGTCCAGTGGACCTCAGTTTCCTTTCATGGTCAGGTGCAGCTGCAGACAGGCACGACCCGGACACCGGATTACCCCACCCATCTGCCACCGCGACACACAGTCAGGCCATAGCGTCCGCAGCTGAGCCACATCTGGGATGGTGAGGGAACCCGATATTGCCTTGTCTTGCAGGAGAAGGAGGTTGCCCGGCTGGTGGTAAACGCCTTCAAGCAGAACGTGTGTGGCTTTGACCTGCTGAGGTCCGACAAGGGCGTATCCTACGTGTGCGACGTCAACGGCTGGTCGTTCGTAAAGAACTCGAGGAGATACTACGACGATGCAGCGGGCATCCTCAGGAGGTCAGTGATGGGGCAAACGCAGACATCAACCGTGACCATTGGGCTGTCTGCAGACAAGGGGAAAGGGAGAGGGCTTGCAAGAGGGTGTTTGGTTACGCAAGGTGGAGGGAATTCAAGTGGCTCTGCAAGGGGTTTGCTGGGGGTTTGCTCTCCACTCGTGCTTGGTTTGAGCGGTGGTTTGACTCTGCTTGTGTACTCTCATGAGTGACTGTATGATGTGTGTGCCAGCTCTAGATTTGCTCGTGTTTTTGCCTGCACTGTGCAATCAAAAGCAGGCCTTGCTCGCTGCTGGTTAACAGCCCCTCCTTGCCGTGGGTGCGTCATAGGTTGTCCTTATCTCTACCCTCATTCGCAGTATCATCATTGGCGAAATCGACCCGCTGCACCTGAGCGCGGTGCCCAACCCGCTGGTCAGCTTCAGCATGCTGACGGGCCCGGGCATCATGCCAGGGCTGGCAGAGGACGACGCAGCACTGCTAGTGGATCAGGTGGGGCCGCCTGCAGTCTCAAGCCGCGCGAAGGAGTTTCCAGAAGCCGCAAGGTTGTCAGAGCTGAGAGCTCAGACTTGGCACAACTGGGAGGGAGGTAACAGGCTGTTGTTTGCCGTCTCCACAAGCCGTCGCCAGGCATCCCGTGCCACATCATTTTGACGCTGAGCAGGCGTTCTGATCGCTGTTTGTATTGCGACTGTGCAAGGTTGTGTGTACAGTGGATGTCTGATTATGCATTGCTGGAAATCAAAACTGTTGCTGTGCGCTAAAATGCTGGCATGGCAAGGCCGAAGGAGTGCTGCACTGCAACAAGGACACTGCATGGTACTGAAGCGTCATAATGTGCTCCTGTTGTTTGGGTATTGAGCAACTGATTTTCGGTGACAAGGACGCTGACTTCAGCGCCATAGCGTGTTTCTGTTGTGCGTTTGCTCTCAGGAGGCCGACAGCGATGAGGAGGTGATGCAGGGGGTGGACGAAGAAGAGGTGTACAGGACAGACAACCGCACGCAGGCGGAGGAGCTAAGATGCGTGCTGGCAGTCATTCGACATGGAGGTAAGGAGGTGGCAGGTGCATGAGCGCACGGGTGGGCAAGACTTATAATACGTCACAGCCTTACACCCGCACCCGTCGCAACATGACTTTCGCAATCCGTAGGAAAGATGAACCGCGTAAACAGTCAAATGGTGGGCATTTTGAATCAGAGGTTGATTGCAGATGTGTGCCTGCGTTGTGTTGCAGACCGCACGCCTAAGCAGAAGCTCAAAATCAAGGTGACCGCCGAGCCGCTGCTGGCGCTGTTCCAGAAGCACAAGGACTCCAAGGGCAAGCAGGTGAGAGCAGGTCTGCGTGTGTGGGTGCTGATGTGCAACCTCTTGCAGCCTGCAGAGGATGGTTGCTGATTCATAAGGATCCCAAGGCAATGCAAAAAAAAGAAGTTTGCCAGTTCTGGGACAATTTTGGGGCTGACACTGGAAACATGGGCTGCATGCCGTGTCTGCACACCGATGGCATGTGGGCATGAACATTGACCAGCAAACACAGTCATGCATTCTGCTGCTGATGGCTATGCTCTGCCTCGTGCCTGCAGGCCAAATTGAAGACGCCTGGGCAGCTGCAGGAGTTGCTGGACATCACACGTGACTTGCTGGTGGTAAGGACATCTGACGCCGCTGGTGACCATTGTGCAGCTGTTTTGCATGACCAGCACACGGGCAGCAGCCGTCATCGCCCTGTCTGCCAGCGGTTCACTTGCCTAGGAGCACAGCCACAGTGGCATGTGGGCTATGCGAATCCAAGATCCAGCGAGGATAGCCTGACCTGAACTACACTGCGATGCATCAGCATGCATGTGCATGATTTTCTGAATCAAATGCTGCAGTACAGGGTGCTGCCAGTTGTCCTCCTGGTGTATGCAACCATCACTCCTGCTGTGCTTATGCAGTCCCTGGACCGCATTGATGACGCCCCCGAGCCTCTGGGCCCTGCTGCCTCCCTGCTGCCCACTGTAAGCAGCACCGTGGACACACCCTCGGCTCCAGCGGCCACAGGGGCCATGGAGTCAGTGGCCAATGCCACTGCTGCGGCTGTCAACTCCGTAGCGGCTGCCGCCAACAGCGCAGCGACGACCATCGCCTCGGCCGCCAATACTTGCAGCCCGGAGCATGCAGATGGCAGCGGAGGATCTACCGAGGCTTCGTCCCTCTCCACCGTTCCCAGCAACCCGCTTCAGGCTCCGCAGGTGCAGTGGTGTTCTCTAGCAAACGCTTGACAATTCGGCCAATAGCGATTCGGTCTTTCTGCAGTTTTTGGCAGGTTTCCGTGTGTTTTCGTCTGATTCATGTAGCATTTTGGCACTTGACTGATGCTTGCAGTAAACACTGCGCAGGTCGCCAACCCGCCGGTTCACCCGCACCTGCAGCACTTAAACGTGTTTGCGGGCGCGGCCGCAAACGCCCATGCCGTGGGTGTTCTGACGCCAGAAGAGCGCGCTCAGGCACTGGAACTACGGGAGAAACTGCGCATAGTCAAGACGGTGCTGGAACAGGTGGGGGAGAGGCCCAAATCCCATTTTTTTACAAGTTCTGTGCGGGCGATGATAACAAGAAGGTATGGAGAGTGACACATTCATGGGTACATCCGTGGTACATCTTAAGCATGGATACAGTACCCAGGCTGCCTTGTTGTCCAGTGCCCTGGTACACTTTACAAGGCCGCGTGTGGTCCTGCTGTGGACATGCATGCATGTGTCTGCTTCTGAGGCAACATGGCCTCACCCATGAACAGGATGATCTTCGTTTCATCGTGGGAATGTACATGGGGATGGCCATTGTAAGACGTTTGGAGTTCTGAGTCACTGCTAGCACGCAGCTTACTGGTGTTGTTCAGCGCTGTGGTGCTGACAGTCATTGTTGGTACCTTGCTACTCAGGCATCATTTAACGGCATCAACCGCAAAGTCCAACTGAAGCCCACCCGGTGGGGCATGGCAGCCTCCTCGCTCTCCCTCGCCAACTCCACCACAACGCCCCTGGCAAAGGACAGCCTCGCACCCATGGACAGCCTGGCTCAGTTCGCAGCCCACACACACAACAACACCGAGCATGCGCTGCGCAGTGGCCTCTCATTTTCCTCCCACCAGGGTGCTTCATTGCTTGGTGAGTGAGGGAGCGTCTTTTTGCATGTGAGTCGTCCGACAAGTTGGCCCAAGTTCCTTGTACAACATCATCATACTCGCTTTGCAAAGGACTGCTAGTATGCACCAGCAGTCCTTTGCACAAATAGGATGCGAGCATTAGCTGATTGCACACAATATGTATGTATGCATGTAGTCATTATTCCAAACCCCCCGTCTACACCTGTCGTTAAACCCAGGTGTGACCTCCTCTGAGCGGGGCGTGGAGCGGGACGGCACGGGCACGCCCCCTGTTATGGTGCCTGTGCTGGAGGAGGCGGTGATGGTGGTCAAGTGGGGCGGCGTGCTCACACACGCGGGCAGGCAGCAGGCGGAGGACCTGGGCAAGGTGTTCAGGCTGGTCATGTACCCCAGGTGAGGAAGACGCGGGGAGAGTGTCAAGACCTGGCCAATGGGCAGGTAGTTGAAGAGGATAGCTCACGGAATTGAGAACGAAGCTGAGCGCATGGGTCAAAGGCATAGCAGACTAATGGCAACAGCAAGAAGAATGCGGGAAAAGCCAGGCGAAGGAGGGTTCACACACCATAGCCAGGCCAGCAACCTATTCATGACAGGTCTTGACAACATCCTGAACATTCCCTTGAAACCTCCATCACAGCATCATGACCTATTCTGTTGGCCGTGTGTAGGTACGGGTCCGCTGGGGGTGGGCTGCTGCGCCTGCACTCCACCTACCGCCACGATCTCAAGATCTACTCCTCAGACGAGGGCCGAGTGCAGGTGAGTGGGTGGCCTGATCGTCAGGACGAGGTAACAGCTGGCAATCCAGTCCTGCTCCCTCCATACATGCAAGCTAAGGAGGTCCTCCGATTGATACCTGTGCCATGCGCCATCACCAGTGGTGAGCCATTGCCTGCCCCCGACCTATGCACGATCTTCCTGTGCGCAGCTTGGTACACATGCCAGCTGCCTCCATCGTCTGTCAGCTTGACGGGCTGCTGCCTACCCCTGCAGCGCCCATGCCTGCCTGTGTGCCTGTTTGCCCCGCCCATGTGTCCAGGCCAGTGCCGCTGCCTTCGCCAAGGGTCTGTTGGACCTGGAGGGCACCAGCCTCACGCCCATCCTCGTGTCGCTGGTGAGGCAGGGGGCACCTGCTCATGTGAAGGCAAGGCAGCAGCAAGGGAAAGAGCGGGGTTGAGGTCAGGCGCTGGATTAGTTGACACTGTGAATGTAATGCGATAGTACGGGTTAAAACCGTTTGAATGGCCGGTTTTAGGTCTGCTAGGGCAGACCCAGGCCTGTGACGCTGTTGGCAAGCAGTAATGGCTGTTTTCAGGCTCCTCTGACATAGAAAAACACAGCAGGATGTCATCAGCGGCTCCTTGAATTGCGTGAGTTCAGGTGAAGAAGGACGCGAGCATGCTCGAGGCGTTTGGCAAGGGCGCCAGTGATGATATCCATCATGCCAAGAACATCGTGTACCAGGTGATTGTGGGAGCCAACAGCCAGGCAGCCCTGACACAGTACAGGCAAAATCAGGGGCGTTCAGGCCTGCATGGCAAAGCCTCCACTGCAAGCATGCCATTGCCTTGTGACACTGGCCATACTTGTTGGTATCTTGTACAGAGTTATGTTGCATGCCAGAGTCCACCTGCAGCCTTGTGGCTGCCCACTTACTATTTCAATCAAGTAAAGCAGCTGGCGTTGCGCCGTTACTGACCCCTGCACTGGAACAGTGGGAGCTTTCCAAACAAACAGGCAGATGGCTTCAAGGGCCCAGCAGGCTCTCAGTTGCCTCACATGCGCATGTGCCTGTCTGTGCACCTTGCAGGCCATGACGGCAGACCCAGAGAAGCAGGCTGCTGCTGCTGCAGCCGCAACTGCGGCGCCGAGCCCTCCCACACCTGTACCGTCCCCGCCCCGTCCCCACAGTGGCGGTCCCTACGCCACATCCGATGGCCCGCCCGTGCTTAACCCTCTCTCTGCCCCTGACGAGCGGCCCAGAGTCAGGATACAGGAGCCCCCGCTCTCCATCATCCCGCCCGTTGGCAGCAGCAGCCCCGGCCCCGGCCCGCCTCCGACCCACTCCGTCTCCATGCCCAGTGGGATGGATATGGCGGGCACAAACCCAGCGCTGAGTGCAAGCGGTTCGCAGAAGGACCACCTGTCTCGCTGCACCAGCATGGCACGCAGCGCGGGACGTGAGTGTCAAGGAAGGGAGGAAGAGACTGGAGGACTGGGTGCGCACGGAGAACACCTGGTTGAGGGAGAATGTGGCCCTGAAGCATGGGACTTTGATTTGACTCGACTTGCATTTGTGCAGCAGATGTTCTACAAGTCATGTGTAGGGGCGGTTGGTGCTGGCATGTCACCGTTGATTGCAGGCGCTTCCTTTGTAGCTGTGCTGGTTGTTCCTTCTGCCTTACCGCAGCACGTGGAATTGCAAATATATTTGTATTTGTATGCACGTGTGCCTGTGCAGACGTGCGCCTGGCTAGTGCTCCGTTCACTGGCCCAGTGAAGGGCATGCCGGACCAGCCGCTGGCGCTGCTCCGGCGCCTGGCGCAGCTCATCAAGGCGCTGGTGGGGCAGCTAAGGTCGCTGTGCCTGCAGGTGGGGCAGGGGGGAAGGGATGTGGGGCATGGCACGTGGGTCGCAGGTAAAATGATCGGCCGATGATACCCTGGCTTGAGAGCACGTGTGGCCTCCGTGTGTCAGGATTGATTATTCCAGCGCCTTGTTTCCTTGCTTCAGCATTCACGGATTTACTGGCAGGGACCTCAAACTCACCACCACTGCATGCTAGAGTTGTGATACTGCCACAGCCTTGAGCTGAAGGACAACAACAAGGACACCTGTGCACACCGCATGCCCTCGAGCTATTCTATGCCGT
>QAXH01006541.1:34475-44690 GCA_004335635.1 Chloromonas sp. AAM2 | reverse complement strand
CACATCACCAACACAAGTGTTCAAGTGATAATGACAGAAACTGTCCCAGAACTGGCAAACTTCTTTTTTTTTCCACAAAGGTCGTAGCTTGGGCAGAGGGCAGCGCCAGTATGAATGCAAAGTGGTGCATGCCAACCAACAGAAACCATGAGCTGAATCAACTGCCTGCTTAAGTCTGGTTCATTGCATTGCGAACCATGGGTTGATGGCCGCAACTGCTCGCCAAGATTCTTAGAAAGAAGAGGGGTGCCATGCAAGGCGAGCATGATAACGCTGGAAACACATGACGAGTGTGTACCTCACTCTGTACTTGATAGTTCAGTAGGCCTGATAGTTGCCTTGATCAGCCCTGGCTCAAGACCAGTTTGAACATTTCCAGCAAAAGTGGCGAAACGTTCATAAGCTGGAGAAGGACCACCCGGTTTCTTTTGCCCGCAAGCCTGCATCTCGGTGCAGCATACAGGTGTACTGCAAGAACAGGCAGAAGTATCAGTTTCACGCTACCATACAACTCGTACACCTAGCCATACGTACGAGGCCCTACTCCCACCTATCCGGCCAAGAATGAGGCGCTGGCAAGTCAACTGCACTTTTGCCGAGTTCAGGATAAGACAGGTGCCGCTGTACCTTGTTACTGACAATTGGAGTATTGGGCTTCGTCTGGCCGACAGCCGCGTCAGAAGAATTGGGGGCACTGTAAAAGCACAATAAACAAGACGCGCGAGCAGTGTGGGCCCTCCACCACCTGCTGTGGAGTGGTTGACAGCTGCACAAGCCTACGGCTCCTGTACATCGAGGCCGCTCGTGCACCTAACCCCTGGCCACGCAGACACACACAGAGACCAACTAGAACTCAGTGACTTGGTCATTTGTATCGTTGGGCAAGAGCTTGAGTGGGAGAGGCAGGGAGAGGAATCCAGTGGGAAAAAAAGGATGTCCCAACCCACGCTCGTGCGTGCACCGACACATTCACCAACATGTTTAGTCTCCTGCCCAGGGATTGGCTCTAAAATCTAGGCTGTACCTCCAAATGCAATCGTACTGTTAGAGGCGCCGCCTGCGGGTTGGCTTGCTCAGGAGCTCCGCAGTTCCCGGTGAGGGGCTGGCTGGGCGCTCCACGTCCGGTGGCGCCCTCAAGCCGCCACTCCTGGGCCCGGCGGACCCACTCCTGGGCCCATCCGGCTTGGCCCCTCTGACTGAAGCGCCCTTCGGCCCTGCATCACCGCTAGCCCCACTGCTGTTCCTGGAACGTTTTGGAAGCCCTGTGTTCTGACCATCCTTGCCCTCTACTTCATGCGGCTGCGATCTGGTTGCAACCAATGTGAGGATCCTTGCCGCCTCGCTCTCAGATATCTCAACCTTGGACGATGCAGCACCAGCCTTGGACGCACGGCTAGCAGTGTCGCTGGCCAGTCTGCGATTGTCTGGGACTGCCTGGCGTCGAGGCTTGCTGTCTGCAGAGCGCACTCGCTTGATGGAAATACCCTTGTTGCCACGGCCCTCAGCACCAGATTTGCCAGTACTGGCAAAGGATGAGGCCGTGCTGTGGTCTTGCAGACCCAACGCTTCATCAATGCATCGCCTCAAGAAGGTAACCCGCTGCTCTGTGCCGCCCTGGGGTAACAGGTTGAGGTTGATAACCACCAGCGTAGCGTCCGTCTTGGCAGCGAGCTTGTTCAGGCACCTGTCCCTGATAAGAGTGTTGCCTAAACTGAGTGTATTGCTGTTACTGCAGAAGTGTGTAGGACCGTCTACTTCAAAATACAGCTGCCGGCCTGAGGACTTGTGTTTGGCAAAGACATCCACCACCCAGTTGTAGCCCACCTGCATTGGAGGGCAGGGCAGCGTTGGTGGGGGCGGTGGTGGTGGCAGAGGTGATGCGGTGGCAGTGTGTGTGTACGCGTATGTCGCACAAACAAGCGTTTGATGATGAGAACGGTCTGTGCCAGTGCCTGTCATGCAAGGTAGTGTTGAGATGTTGCCTACCTGCGGCGGGTTGCAATGCACAAGCTGTGTTGGCATCTATCCACAAATGCAACAATCAATAACCCTGGCGAAACTGTGTGTTTTACAGGTATAGGCATCGCTTGGCGATTCTTGCATGTCCTGGCGGCACTCACGTCCCATTCCGACACAACGCCTCGGAGCACAGGCATCCTGTGCCTCAGTATGTCCATGACCTCCTGCTGAGACAGGGAAGGACGGGTGCCGCCTTGCAAAGGTAGGATCAAATCTAGCAGCTCAGAACGAATCTGCACAGTTGCACATCGGGGCAGACGGGATTTCATGCAGTTCACAGCACGAGTACAAATCTTGGTCCATGAGAGCCATCCCAGCAGGAGCACAGCGACAGGCAAAACTATCACTCTGCCATGCATGTGCCCATCTTTGCGAAACTCCATCCTGTGCTTCGCAGTGTTTTCTCTGCCATCAGTGATCCCTCGACCAACCACCTGCACTCGCGGTTGCAGCACCTGCCAAATCCGCACAGCGAACATGGCCTGTCCCGCCTGCGTTCAGCGATCGGATTGCAGCCCTAAGCCGGCAGGTACTGGTGAGCAGTACTATTTGGTATCTATACAATGGCAACGCATGCAGTGCATAACAGATATTTGCACACCATAACACAATAACTGAACTCCAGCACAGGCATGGGTTTGGGCAAGGGATCTCAGGAGAGCTGGCTGCCATCTCAGTTCAAATGTGTCGTCGAGCACTGGTGGCGCTTACCATGGCCAGCTTCTCCTTGTCCTTGTCTTTGACCTGAAAGAGGTCTTTGCGTCGGTGCCAGAGCTCGTGTGCAAACAAGTCGGCCAGGGACACCCTCTTGAGCCTGCGGCGCCTGCGCTCTGAATCTCCTGAGAGCCCTGCCGACTCTGCATCGGAAGCCACCTGCAATCGCATGGTACGTGCTTCATCAAGGTGATATCTGCCGTCCTTCTGCCTCCTTACTTGCAACGCAAGTCCTTGCCAAATGCTAGCTTGCACTCGGGCAAGACGGGATTGTACCCACAGGCCACGATTTCGCAATGATTTGACAGCAACGCCAGCAGCCATTGGTTTGTGTGCTCGTCAACAATCACGGTTATCACATATGGTCTGCCCACCTGTGCAGCAAACTTCCGGCGAAGCTCCAGCCATCCTGGTTTTGGCTGGATGTCCCTGGGGTTCTGGTTGACAACGGCGAAGGACCAGCAGAAGCGGGTCAGCTCGCGCAGCGGGAGCTTGTGCAGGACGCTCGCAACACGCTGCGGCGACAGTGCAAACGACATTCGTGTGCTCTTCGATCTGTGAAGCTTGTGCAGACCAGACCAGTCTACCCACGAACCACGATTTTGTACTTGACAGGTGTGCTCCAACAGTTTGCTCGCCTTGTATCTTTCACAGTCGAGGATTGCAAACATGCACTCCAAGGGGTGGCCGCTACCATCGCGTGGCGTCATCCCCTGCACATGGTAGTGCACCGCGCTCGGTCCACCCCCTGCCATGTGATCTCCCACATGCCGCACCGACGGCACTCAATGAGGCGTGCGGTGTGAAGTCGCGCCTCACAGGCTGTAGGGATGATCCGATGTCGCGGGCCCCCGCTGTCCAGCACGCACCTGGCTTGCCTGTTCGAACAGATCATCGACCCCTGGCATTGTCGGGGCAAGCAGTGCCATGGTGTAGAGCATGTGGTTGAGTCCTTGGATGTCCATAGAGTTGAACACCTCGGGTGTGCGGGAGAGGGACACCAGCTTGGCCAGCAGCGCATGGTGATGGTGTCTGAAGTTGCAAGAGGAAGTGGCTTTCTTTGATGTGAAAATGTGTAATACGATGTGTAATACGATGTGTAATACTCTGCATGGGCTGATGCCTAGGCGGTCGTACAACCAGTGGGTTTGACACCACTTGGACCGATATCTCCAGAGGGACAGTTTTCACGTCATGCCAAAACGTAGACTTGCAGTTCTGCGCCCCCATAAACCCTTGCTGGCACTGGTGCCACTGGTCGTTTGGTTCCTGGGTGGTTGAAAGCTGAGCAACGAATTGATGACGTATGACAAACACAAGTTCCATTGCAGTCAACCAGGCTCGTGATGGGAAGCCGGCCAGACTGGGGCACTGCCATACCCACCCTGCCATCACAAGCACGCATCCAATGTGGCAATGAGCAGTGCACGTACACATCAGAACAGCGAACAGGACATAGGAGGCATGCACTTGCACGTGGCAAACTGGGAACCTGTGTTAGCCCTGCCACCACATGCGTTGACCATGCACACGATGATGCCACATTTGTTGACCTGTTGACTCACTTGAGAAAACTGAGAGCACGCGCCGTGCGGTCTATCTGCCCGGCCCGATCCGTGTGTGAGCCGCCGCTGTCCAGCTTGATGGCGGTGCGGGCACAAATCTCATCCAAGGCGTGTTGGTGCTGCTGGAAGTCAGCCTCTGACAGATTGGACATGGCGATCAGCAACCTGCAGCTCGCATGCCATCGTTGGGAGTTTTTGTGTATTTGGCGTACCAAATGGCATGGTAGCCCACTTGTTTTCAGTGCTTGTGAGTAGCAAGCATGCAAGCCCGATCCTTGTGAACTGGTCAGCACAAACCCAGTCGCTCTACCTTCTCCCTCATTAAACCTAGTCCAAGGGTTCCAAGGAGGGGGGGGGAGGGGAAGTCGAACATGAAATTAAAAGACCTTCAAAAGGCTTTCAAAACAAGGCATTGTTCTTGTAGTTCAAGACGCACTGATCATGTGGTTCTAGATGCGTTCTAGATGCGTTATGAAGTTGTTACATGTTTTGCGGACCCCCTTATACATACTCGACCCACCCCCCCTTCGTTTGAACAATTCGTTCCTACACACAACTCAACCATGCCACTTACTTGTCCAACCCATGGAGCGACATTTCGTCCACCTTGTTGACCGCATCCCTCAGCGTGCTGTTGAAGAGGGTCAGCGACTCGTTCTGGAGCGTCTGCCCGCGCTGCGTCTGCTTGAGCACGCACTCCGCCAGGGCATCGCTGTCCAGCAACCGCGCGCGTCTGCCTGCATCCGCTATGACTTGGTCCAGCAAGTCCTGGTCCTGATGCAGATCCTTCGTCGTGATCAGAACGCGAGCAAAGACCATCAGGGCCGGCACGTCCAACTGGTCACGGTGCCCCTTCAGGGCGTCACAGATGCGGACTATGAAGGCCTGGTCGGGGTTAGCTGCAACGCAGGGCGCACGCAGGGGTCTTACCTAGGATCCTCCGCACCACTCTGCTCAAGAACGAACATGTAGGAAGGCATGCCTATGACACTCGACAATGCATACTGAGGTACACAAGGATTTGAGGGTGTCACCAATCCAACCAAGAGCAGATCCAAGCTCGACAGTAGAGCAGCGGGTTGTGTGGCGCACTGATAGATGCAGAGCTCGTCACTTGTCTACAAGACCAACTCCCAAACTTAACAGAAGCGCTGCGGCCCGTGTGACTCACGTTTCCTGATAAGCTTGCCCCGTTCCTCAACCAGCACTGCCTGGCTGGCGTTGAGCTCAGCGAGCTGCACTAGCTGGTAGGGAGGCATGGAGGCCAGGGCGTCCTGAGCAGGGCAACAACAATCAGGTCTTGACCACAGCCACATCAAAAGTGTCAACTCAGAAGGCGGCTGACAGTGGTTCATCAGACAGCACCATCAAGAGATGGCCGAGCCAATTGCGTACAGCTGCAGCTCAGGAGTCGAGTCCTGGCTGATCTGACCATTGACTAACTCAGATGTTTAGGTGTACCGGAAGCTCTGTCAGCAGCTGCGCCGCACTGCATTTCTGCCACGTCGTGCTCAAGCAGCACCAGAAGGCTATGACCTGTCGCCGCCGGCTCTGGGCGCCGTGGCCCACCTGCGCCTGTGGACCGGTGGTGACTGTGGATGCCGTCCTGGCCGCGAGAAATGCCACCATACCCGCGTGGAACCGCGCCAGCGCCCGACGGTCCGCCGCAGCCAGGTCCTCCTCACCGTCACCAAACTACACATGCACACACAGACGCACACACACACGCATGGCACCAGGATAACGCACTGCATAGGGCTGCAAACTGACATCCGTGAAGATCGAGCCTGGATGCAAAGGCACCTGCATTGAGGTCGCTAGGCTGAGAGAATAGGGTCTGCGGCTACCCTATCTTGCTTTAGGACTTGCAGTTGGCATCAGGCTAGCGAGGATACTGTCTGCGTGAAAGGTATTCAAAGAGCAAAGTGCCCCGCATGCAAGACACAGTGATGATTGACAAGTGGTGACTGAACGAGCAGCCCCTTGAAACGTTTGTGCCATCCTTGAGGCCTGATGTCCTCAGTTGCTTCATGCCGTCCCAGTCTGACTCATCCAGCTAGCTAATCCAGGGGTGTTTTCGAATGCGAGTGGGCAAGATACGTAGGACGCCAACTCCACTGTCGTGTGTGCAACTCTGTCCCAGACACATGCCAGCCTTGCTTGCCCTGACGGCTGCATAAACCCTTAGCCTCGGTAGAATGCATACGGCCCTGGATTGTGTTGACAAACATTCGAACACGGCTCGCGTGTTCTAATTGATTGCATGCCATTCTAAAAATCTTTGAAAAGCATATACCGTATTGTTCAGCGAATTCCGGAACTTGGTCAGAAAAAACTTACGAATTAGGTTTTTGGCTGTTTGAGCTTTTCACTTTGACGAACCTCAAGTTTTTTTCACATTTCGCCGTTGGAACGGCTTTGAAAACCACTGATGCTGAGCCATCCAGCACTGGTTTTGGCACTGGTGTGCACCAGTATGACAGGGTTTGCCTGTAACTAACACCTAGAGCTTCAGCTGCAAGGCAGGGACTGTTTCTGACTCAACAATTTTACGAACCTGGTTCTATGCCAACTTTGAGAAATCGGTTTTACGAACTTTAGGTTTTCTTAAATTCCGAGGCCAAAATTTGAGGATTTTTACGAAGCAGATTCGGACATTCGCTGAACAATACGGTACGTTATGTCCTTGACTGTTGCTGCACTCACATGCGAGTCACATGCACTCACATGCGAGAGCGCGAGCTGCATGACCAGCAAGGTACGGTCCATGGGCAGGCGCCGGGAGGCCTTGGACAGCATCTCCAGCACTGCAGACCGCTGGTCGGTGCGCGAATGGCTGCAGCAGCAAACACGCACACGCACAGCAGCATGCATTGGAGCACGGCAACACTCAGAACATCGGCCCAGGAGGGCCCAAATAGTGGATACTCAATACTCTGATGTGAGATTGAACAACTACAAACCTGTGCACGGAAGAAGCAAGGGAGCAAGAGCTGGCAGCATGAGCACCTGTCATGGCTGGTAGCATCTCAAAAAACACTATCACGCCCCCTTACCCAGCTGGTGCAGGCTAGTCATCCTGACCATAGAAGCTGTCCTGCTACAGGCTCAGCTGGTGCAGGCTAGTCATCCTGACCATAGACGCTGTCCTGCTACAGGCTCAGCTGGTGCAGGCTAGTCATCCTGACCATAGAAGCTGTCCTGCTACAGGCTCAGCTGGTGCAGGCTAGTCATCCTGACCATAGAAGCTGCCCTGCTACAGGCTCAGCTGGTGCAGGCGTGACTTGCAATCAACGCTGTCCCACCAGACGCTGACCACTGCACACTTCACTGTGCCCAGCTGGTGCAGGCTAGGTTTACAAGCTAGTGACCGCCCTGCTTACTTGATGATCCACTCTGCGAGGCTGACTGAGGATTCCTCTTCATCACTGCAGCCTGTCACGTGCCTTGCCCCAACAATCACGTGTTCGAAGGCGTTGATCATATCCTTCTCCAGGGATGCATGCTCGGGCCTCAGGCGCCCCATGGCTGCGCCCAGCGCTGCACGGGCCTGTGCGCTGGTCCACTCATGCATGTGCTGCACGCTGTGAGTGGCCAGCACAGCCATGGCAGACCACCTGAACGCAAAACCACCAGCGGCAAGCGGCCTTTAAAAACCCAAGCCACAGATCGAGCACGAGCACGAGCTGCCGACACGGTGATGGTGGGCACGCGCCCGGCTAACACATGGTAGACAAAGGTCCGAGCAGCAGCCTGGGCTTGCATACACATCCTGCTTCCTGCTTTGCAATCTTTTACTTGTCAATCAATGCCCCTTTGTCCACCCCTGCTTTTTGTTCTGTATACTCCGCTCTGCTTTAGTACTGATGAGCCCTAGCAAACGTCACAAGCAGCACTACCACGGCCTGATTTTCCCCGACCTTGACGCCTCGCATGCGTGCATGGCCATCATGAGGCTGGGCACGAGCCCCTGCTCAGCGGCCGCCTCAAGGAAGCTGGGCGGAGGGCGGCGACGGGCCAGCGGGCTGGCAGGCCAGGGCCGCACTGCAAGCATTAATATCAGCCAAGCACACTACCACTCACATCATGCCCATGCCATCCTCTGAAACTGTCACCAATCGGATTGACCGACATCGTTTGCGCTGTGACATCCTCCAAAACTGTGAGGTTCTGTTGGCAAAAGCAACAGTACTAAACGTTATGCCAGCAGTCATGGCGCATGTTGAAAACTCACAGGACAGCACAGGCCCAGTTGTGCTGGCACGCGATGCTCGCCATCCAGCATGCTCACCACCCATGCTCGCTAACGATGCCTCTCGGTTGCAGTGCACGACTGGAGTATAAGGACGACGGAAATGCGTAGACGGGGTGTCTCAACCGCTCACCTTTGCGATTCGCTCCTATGCACGAGAACACAGTTCCGATCCACGGCTTGAACGCCGCTGAGGCCTGTCCCGCTGAGCGCACGCCCAGGGGCGTCTGCACCCCCAGCGCTATCAGGGCCCAGAGCACCTGCACCGCCCCGCCGGGGGTCACGAGCGGCGCCAGCTCCGCCAGCACACACCCCGCACGCACCAGCACCTGCGGCAGCCACGCACAACCGCAACATTTCATTGCCTATGCGCTTACCGGCGCATACGCGCGTGTGCGTGTGCGTGTGTGTGTATGTGTGTGTGTGTGTGTGGTTGGGCGTGCATGTGCATGGAGCTGAAATCCGCACAGAGTAAGTAAGTATTCATGAACAGCAGACTCCAGTCGAGCTGTTCACCTGCGTTGTGGCAAGGACGTGAGTAATTGCAGCACCAACAAGTACGATCGCCGCTCCCCTTTCCCCTTGCGCCACATACCTTGTCGCGCTCCGCCTCCGCGCCCTCAACCGCCCCTTCAACCGCTGATGCCGCGTCGTCCCCTTCGTTGGCCTCGCATTCCTCCCCTGCTTCCAGACCAGTGAGAAAATCCATCATGATTTCCACCTCTGAGCAGCGTGTTGTGGGTCACATCAAGCTCTCCGAGCTCAACTGTTACAATCCATCGCTGCTTCAATCGCTCTAGTGCTGACCTAATCGTTGTGCTCAGTATCACAGCAGTGTGCTTATGGTCAGTATCACAGCCATCTGCCATGCCCTTGCAATGCCCGTCAGCTCTACCTGCATCCTGTTCTCCGTCGCTGTTGCCCCCCGTCACGCCATCCTCGTCTTCATCACTGCCTTCCCTCGAGTCCGCCCCGTGCATGTCGGGCGCATCCAGCAGGCCCTGCCACAGCACACGATCGCATGCACACGTGCTGCAGTCAGGTGATGCGATCATGCCAACTGATGACGTGGCCGTTACTTTCAAATGCATACATTAACAGGTGAGTGCTCCTGCACCTGTGCTTCAGACTCGGAAAGCGCAAGCTGGCGTGGAGGCTAGACAGATCGAGTATTCCAAACAACGAGTTGCTTCTTGCAAGTAAAGCCAAACCACGTCCTCAACAAGGTAGATCAGCAAAAGGGTACAAGTCTGAAACCCCATGAAGGCTAGTTATGCCTGGTATCATAGTGTTGGCTGCTGAAATGAAGCAGGCAGTGCAAGGTCAAGAATCGGCCTGTGGCCGGCCACGGACTCATGCAAGCTCAAGACCTCAGGCAACTCATAGTGGTAAGATAAGATTACTTGATTGGTCTCAAGTGGGATGCTAGCTCAGACACTGTGATATTCCAGGCTCACAGATTGAACCCAATACTCAACACCAGTTGGATACCGGTCGAGTGAGTGCATGTGGCCGGACTCTTACGGCTCCCCACAAGGCCCTGCTATAACAATGGCCAAAAACCACATGCGACTTGTATGCGGCCTGCGTGCGGCGTGCTGGCCCAGACACCCCATACAAGCCAAGTGTCGTTCATGGCCCTACCACGCTTGGTGCCTCTTCATG
>QAXH01006541.1:11503-32842 GCA_004335635.1 Chloromonas sp. AAM2 | reverse complement strand
TGAGGCGTGAGACCCTCTCTGCACTGACCTGTGACATGAGGCGTGAGACCCTCTCTGCACTGACCTGTGACATGAGGCGTGAGAGCGCATCCACGTCGTGCAGCGGGGGCAGCGGCTGACCCACCCACAAGGTCGCTGCCTGGCTCAGGGCACCTGCCACCTGCTGCTCGCACGCCGACGACAGCGCAGCGGGCAGACCCTCCCCGCCAGCCCGGCTGCTGTGTCCCGTCACAAACGCCAGCAAGCGGTTGAGGTACCCATCCACCTGCCCTAGGCTGGGCATGTCGGTGGGAGCGTGTAGCCTGGATGGCAAGGCTGAGTCGATGCTCTGTGTGCCAAAAGGAGGCTCTTGGGTGCTGAGACTGATCTTGGTAGTGGAGCTGCGTTGGGAATCAGCTGACTCCGCCATCAGGCTTGCGGAGCGGGCAACACGCTTGGCACTTCTAATGGCTGTCAACTTGGCCATCTGACGCAGCCTGGTCAGGCCCAGCAATGCCATGCCTTTGCGTTCGTCTGTGACGCCCCACGCAGAAGCCACCCATGCATCCCACTCATCGGGGATGGCACCCGGCTGGATGCCTAGCGCCCCTGCCCTGTCCATCAACTGAATCAGCCGCTCGAGATCTGCCATGGCATGACCGTCACTGCTGCGCTTGCTGGTGGTGCTGGTGGTGGTGACGGTAGCGGACAGCTGCACCAGCTTGTCCTGCAAAGCGCTGCGCTGTGCCTCGCCAAAGGGCAATCTGCTCTGACTCCACTGCGATGTGTAGAGCACCAGCAATTCATAAACGTCAGCAAGAGAACTGCAGCTTTGCATGGCACGTGGCAGGTAGTCATATAAGAGCTGCACTGCCGCATCGCTGTGTGCCTTGTCCTCTGCTGAGGCTGAGTCATCTTTTAAGGATTGGTGAGCAAGCGCCTTGGCGGAGGATGCAAGCTGGATCCAGAGGGACTGGAAGGGTTCTGTTTCCTCAGAACAAGAACTTAACGCAGCCTCGCACCAATGCAATGCCTGTGACAATTCGTCCAGGTCATTGGCTGCTTTCAGAAGTTCCACCAGGTGTTTGGAAGAAGGCTGAGTCGTCTCCGCCTTGCTTACACTGCGTGCTGCTGCGGACGTCAGCACACAGCGTCGGTGCTGGGCTTTCACGGTTGCAATACATGCGTGGTTGCGGGACACAGTGCATGGACACAGTGCTGCTGCATGCGGGAGTGCAGGGTTAGCCAATGCGCCCAGCTGGGCATGAGGGTCTGCTCTTCCAGCTGCATTCTGGGCGATGCGGCCTCGGGTCTGCGTCAGCATGGAATCAGAAAAGTCAGTCAGCAAGGTCTGCCTTCCAGCACCGTGCAGAGCCTGTGGCATGCAAAGACTCACTGGTGTTAACGGTGCCCGCCTCCACTCAATCGGAGATGAAGATTTCAATCTCATCGGGCGGTGTATAGCTGTGCCGCCAAGCTGCACAGAGCAATGGCGGGGCTTTCCTCCCGACACTTGACGCTAGACGTTTTTGTGCCAAGGCATGTGATACACTTTTTCTTCGTACCTAAAAATAGGTTGTCTTTACCACACTGATGGACAGGGTTGGCATTGATGCCTGGGGCCAATTTTCACAGTGTGTGTAGGCACTGATGTAAGCTTCAATCATAACAAGATTCAAGCCCAGGCGATTTGCCAGTTCTGGGACAATTGGATAGGTTCATATAGTGGCTGTTCGTGTGTCCTGTTGTATTGACTGATGGAATGAAAAGCGTGATGGAATGAGCGTGATGGAATGAGCGTGATGGAATGAAAAGCTCCGTCAAGTGCACGCAGTTTACGCATTTATCGCAAATAAGGCAACTTTGCCACGCTGCCAAACAGGGTTCGCAGCGACCTACAGGGCCAATTTCCACAGTGTGCATAGGGAATGATGTCAACTTTACACAGAACAAGTATCAAGTCCGTACGTCGCTAACCTTACGAAAGACCCGTCAAGAGCACGCAGGCATCGCAGTCATCGATGTGCAGAAATCAAGTGTTTCACAGCTTCAAGATTGCGGTTTGAGCATGCGGTCGTGTGCAAGATCATCATATGCATTACTGCTACTACCCGGAAGACCCAACGCAGCCACCGCACAAGTCGCACTCGATGCACCTTGAGCGAACACTCCATGCTCTCACATCCCGTATGCAATCATGCAGTTTGACAGGGCAGTTATTACGAGGCTCGGCGCAGCCAGCGCACCCGTCGCATTCACTGCACGCGGCCTGCGCTGCTGTGGTAGGCGCGCACTGCCTTGGACCGTCGCAGTCCCAGCACGTTGAGTGCTCTGACTGATACTTTAGCCATCCACCTCTCGAGGTGCTTGGCTAGTTCTGCACTTGGCGCCACAGCGTCCTGGTAGCTGCAGTGGCTGTCAGCTGACCTTGGGACAGACAATCCCAGCTGCTTGGCCATGCGCCGGATGTAGGAGATGACGTTCACTGCCCGCAGGTACCCCAGCACTTGCACGAGCGTGGCCTTGAAGCCAGCTTCATTGGTGATGCACGAGAACTCGTTTTCAATGTCGTCTGTGCTGAGGGACTGCTCCGCCATGTGCTGGCCAGCTGCAGGCAGCATGCACAGGAAATGCATACGCGCCTCCACATTGCACATGTCGACCCACAAGATTTCCGCTGTGAAGCCGGCGATGCGGTTGTGGCGGCTGGCCAAATGGCTGCTGCAACTGTCCATCAGCTGCATACACAGGTGGCGGCTGATGATGCGACGGTTCTCTAGCCTGATGGTACGGGAGACACTGTCCATGATGAGTAGAAGGGGCCCCAGAACGCCAACAATGGAGTCTGGCATGTCCCACACCTGGTGGGCGTGGCCCAGCACACGCAGGACCAGAGCATCCTTACCAAACCCAAGGCACAGCAAGGCGACCTGCAGGTCCTCGCTGGTGAACAGAAGCTGGACTGTCGGCATGTTCTGGTCGTGACCAGCTTGACCCAATTCAGCTGCTCCGGAAACGCTTCAGCAGCCTGATGGAGTGCATCCGAACTCAGCTGGTTGTTGTTCTGGCTCAACTTAGCTTTGGAGCTTCACAAGCTGCTGATACAAGTGGGCTGACAGGCAAGGTCCTTCCTGCCACTTGGGTGTTGAAGTAGCTTGGCCCAGACAGGCACCTTCAGCACGACGCAAATAGCTACTCAAGTAGTGGCATTCAATGCCCTGTTATGCCCGTGCTGCTCCTCTGCTCTGCATCTCGCTGGTGATATCAGCCTGGACGCCACATCCGACACGGCAGCCTGCACGTAGCAAACTGCAGGATTCATCAATTCATCCCGACAGTCAACTCCAGGGAGCCGGTAGTAATAAAAAATAAGTTTGCCAGTTCTGGGACAATTCCTGTGTAATGCGGGCGACTGCAGGACGCAAAAATTGTCCCAGAACTGACAAACTTCTACTGCTTTGTATGTGTTACAAGTGTCTGGGTTTTTGAAGCGCATGTGGTATGATCGAGGGACCGAATGTTCCACGGTCAAGTCCTGCAGTGACAGCCTTGGTCAGCATCTGGGATGCTGCTAAGCTACACATGGTATGCTTGTAGGAGACGTGGGTGGACTGCACGAGCAATGATCAGCCCACAAGCTGATGGCTCGCCGAGCACCCATAATCTGCCTTGCAAATTTCACTGGCAGTAGAGGTGGCGTAGATGGTGACAATGGGGAGGACCTATCCTAGTGCCAGCAACGCTACTCTTCTGCGTCTCAGTCCCGAATGCATTTGCTCACAAAACTCGCATTTGAAGCAAGGGGTGTGTCGTATTCTGCATCCAACATGTGCTGGTCTATGTCAGATAGTTGCGTGTCCGACACTGGTGCTTGGTGACATAGGCTCCCCACTGGTCATGGAAGTCAGGGCAGGAGGGTGTGGCAAGTAATTGGTTCAACTGCGGAACCTGCGTCTCACCGTCTTGTGCACGCAGGTCCACGGTGGGTCGTTGGTTGATGAGGGATCGTGATGGATCGTCATGTCGGTTGCCGTTACTCAGGCGATTACCTAACCACCATGCATGCCAGCCTCTATGCAGCCTCTATGCAACGTCCATGGCTATGTTGCCTCAATCATCCTCCAAATGTCCTTTCTTCGAAATAGTATGTTTCAACCAACTCACTATTGAGTCGGAAGCTTTTGCCGGGTTGCCGCTGATCAAATGCGGATTCTGGAGCTGCCTTATGATGACGCTATTGCATCTAACCTGATGGAGCGAGAACAGCAGTGATCTCGCAACCTTGGGAGCAGCATGCAACAGAAGCCAGACGTCGTACCTCTGCCGGATGAGCTGAGAGGCGTGCCGCGCAGTGTTTTGGAGGTGGGGCATAGTGCTGCGATGCAAGGTGAAGTGTCGGAACTGATGTCTTGCCAACAGCTGTGTGTTGTGCGCTCCATCCGAGCGTTCATTTGCAGGAGTATGTCTCGGCGCGCCTCCGCCAGTTCTCCCGAGTCTTTGGCGGTTGTCTGAGCCCTCATGCTTCGGCCACGGCGGTTGAGGCAGCGTTCTCCAATGCCCTGGGTCTTCTTGGCAGCAATGAAACCAACCTGCACTGGGCTACGAACTGCATTGTAAAGTTTCGCCACCGCTGCAGGTTAGTGTTGCAAACTCTGCTCCAAGGCACGGCTGCGTGCTTGCAATTTCCAACATCGTCATTTGACTGTGTGTGTAGGTTCCTTGGATGCGCAAACACAGAGTGCGTGCTGTGCAAGAACAATCCGAACAAGAGGTGCCTTGAGGACGACAACTTTGATGGTGGGATTGCGGCTCGCTTGTGCCAGGCATGTGCAGCGTGTTGCTCGTGTGAGGCAACGCACAGCCCACAGCCTGTGAACCAGCCTGCAGCCTCCCAAATCCTCTGCAATACATGCAGACAGTGACCTTGCTTCCTCTGCCTGGTGTGCTGTCACAGAGTGTTATGCAGACTGCCAGCTGCTGCGTTCCAAATGCGAGGCCGACATATACTTGGATGTGACAAATGCTCTCACTGGACTACAGCAGAGTACTCCTGGAATGGAGCTGCAGGTATGCTGGCCAGCTGTAAGGCACAACAGCATCACAGTGCAAGTTGGAGTGCGGCAACACAGTACGACAGTTTGCTTGAGGGGCGCCCGGCCATGGCAGCAGGCCAGCATGCCGGGAACGGACGTTGTGCAAAGCATGTCCAGATGCAATGCATTCCTGGTAATGTTTTCAAACTCATACATTCAGCAATCCATGCATCCTTCGACAAATGTCTGCTTTAACACGGATCCACGGTGTGGCAGTGAAGGAAGTGACGAATCAATGGCATGGCACAGCAGCATGGTCACTCGTCACACACCAACCTAGTAAGGCATGCTGTAGATCGCATGACAGGCACGGCACATGTGTGTTGCTCCATTCCTCCTCAGGTTTGCGTTGTGGATGGCGAGTCTTGGAGTGAAACTACTGCCAGCGTGACGACCAACGTCAAGCGCCTGCTCAAGTCAGATGAGGTGCGAAAGGCATGATGCCTGCTGTTCCTTGGCATTCAGACTGTCGTTTGGTGCACATGTGTCAAACAGGCCGAATCCCAAGTGCACACCTGATGAAACAGTTGCTGCTTGCCTGTTTGACTAGGTTGACTCACCCAGCATGTGACATGTATATGAACATGCAAGGCACGCAGCAGTTCATCATACGCACCCGCATGCACGCTCAGGCAACTAACCTGGACAGGTTGCTTTGTGGTATCATGCGTGGTGCACTTCATCATGCACCTGCTGCTTTGTCGCGCATGGTCTGCAGGGTGACAGCCTGCTGGCCAGCACAGTGTCTGGGACCAAGACGGATGCTGAGGGATATCTATACTTAAAGCTACAGGTGCGGAACAGTTCACAACACTACATCACGCATTTCAGAACAACGCAGACCTTACAGTTGTCAAGGCAACTGGCAGCATGTGGCTGACTGATCTGCTGGTGTTTTCCGGCAAGCCAGGCATGAGAGGAGTCACACACACACAGACTACCAAACTGTTGGCACACTTGCAGACTTCAAGCAGGTGTGCTGCATTCGGTTTGAGGCTTACACGGATTTATTTGTTTATTTATTTTGCAGGACGGTCAAGTGCGGCTGCCGGACGTCAGCATCACCGACAAGAATGACACGTTTCACTTGCATGGCGAGTCGTACGGCACCTTCAGGCTCATGGCGCAGGCTGTGAAGCGGGACCTGTTCGGCAGGGCAGTGCCCATTGAGAGCATACCGCCAGCCATTTCTGGCAAGTTCATTGTGAGTTGACATGGAAGGATATGTTGGGTTGAATAGGTTGGTAGAAGAGCAAAGCTTTTGTGAGCTTTTGTGGGGAAGAACGTGAATTATGACTTTCTGGCATGCTCAGATGCACTGGGCGTAGCTTTGCAAGTGGCCTGGTATCTGCAGGAGCTAAGTGGTAGCGGGGGAGCAACATGAGGGTTTGTCAGGGTTTGCGTCTTTTGTTGTCAGCATTACACTATGATGTCCAGTCGTTGAAAGCATGGAAAGGCGGTTCAAAATCTGACATGTGTTGGAGGGTAACGACGCCTCTCCTGGCATACAAGTCACTTAAAAAACGCTTGACCGGGCTCCATGCATCATTACCTTTACAGCAGGCCATGAACACCATCAGAGGAGATGGGTGTTGATTGCAGCCCACGCGGTGCAATGTCGCACAGCGCGACCGATGCACCAGCATGCGCATGTGGTAAGGGTTGTACGGCTGCATGCGCAGGTCAAGACCCAGCGTGCACTGAATGACTACCGCAAGTCCGAGTACCCGCATTACAAGGATGAGCTGACTAAGCTCAAGTTCATTGGCAGCATCACAGCGCAGCGGTTGAGGGAAATTCAGGCCCACCTTGGCTTTGACGTGCCTTTCACCAGCATTGAGACAGGTGCGAGATACTCGGGATATCAAGTTACCTTGCCCTTACGTACCAGGAACTGTGTCAATTGCGGTAGTCAAGGCAGCAAATGTGTTAAACAGCTGTGGCACACAGCTCATGAAGTTTTGCTGGCAAGGGCGCAGAAGGGAAGCAGTGCTGTGACCAGGCTGGTGCTGCACGCACCAACACAGCGCATGCAGAGGCAGCCATGTAGCATGTGAGCAGAGCCCAGTGCACCTCATGTTGCCTGGGTCCATTGCGCTGTGCAGTCGAGCAACTGAAGCACCTCATGTTGTACGCGGACCAGAACAGACAGGTTGAGAGCAAGGTGAGCCAACTCTTGTACGCTTTACTGAGTACGCTTTTGCAGCCACAATTGCCAGTGAAGACAAGCCTGGGTAACTCATCCAGTCAGAAGAGCTCGCGCTTTGTTCCAGGAACTGTCCACCCCTCTCAAAGCTCTTCCTCAGGGGGGCTGTTTGCAATTTCAAGACTAAGATGGACAATGAGAACCTGGTGTTATGTTGGCTCTGGTTTTGCTTTGGATGCTGCAGCTGCTGGAGCTGCTGAACATGAAGGGCAAGCACAAGCAGAAGTGGGACTACCTGCGTGAGATCTTGAACGAGAAGATTGTGTACGATGACATGCTGCACCGTGCGTGGTATGCTGACGAGTCGCTGGGCCAGGGGCTGCTCTTCACATGCAGACAGGTGGGGCGCTGTAACCTTCTTTGCAATGATGCATGCTGGCAACATGCATGAGTTAGCCAGACGCAGCACAGCGGCATCGAGCTCTGGCAGCATCGAGTTCTGGCTCCGTCCCACTCTAATCAAAGCGCAAGCGGGCTGAAAGCTCTGCAGCATTGTGCTATACTGCCAACCTGCAAGCGGGCCTTTGAGCGGCATGCATTGTGTGTGCATTTGTTGCATGTATGCAGGGCCAAGTGAACCTGGAGAAGCCTGTGGGTGAGTTATACGTTGTCCAGGCCTTGCATTGGCAACGCAGCATCATGTGCACTTGTTCAGTGCATGCAACCTGGAAACTGCACCTGTGGCCCAGGCTCTGCCATGCGCCGTTTGTGCCAGTGATCCCGTCTCAGCTAGTCCGCTGGCAGCTGCTGCTCCAGTGCAGCAGTGCTCGTATTCAAAGGTGTCATGTTCGCGCACATTGCAGGCATCTTCCGGCGCCTGCACCAGGGCGCCCAGCCATGCCTCCAGGTGTTCACCCAATCGGACCCCGCCACCGGGGATGTGGTCAAGGCATGGAGGGCAGCAGCTGAGCAGGCGTGGGCCATGCCGGGCCACGGACGCTGGGCTATTGCACAGGAGCGGCTGGTGGGTGGCCTGTCAGACTGAGCTGCCCATGGCATGCCACACCAGGTGCAGCTTGTTTCTGCGGTCCATTGTTGCGCACACGAGTGCATGGTTCAGCTTTCTGGTTCAGCATCTTACACATGCGACCAAGCACGCTAGCCTCAAGTCTGAACACACCCAAGGCCCTTAAGTCTCATGAGTATCGTCCCTCACAAAGGCTTATGTCTACCAGGTTCAGACAATGGCTTGAGCCTGTACGTTGTGATTCTCTGCAGGAGCTGGTGTCCGCAAGCCCTGGCTCCCTGCTGCAGTCGCCGTCAAGCTTGCACCGGCAGATGTCAGGTGCCATCTCACCGGCCATGTCAGCACAGGACCCAATGGATGACGCACAGGTGCGTATGTCACTGGGAACGCTTGTTCGCGCTATAGGATGGAGCAATCAAGTCCCGAGAGCGCATACCAAACAAAGGTGCACAGAACGTGCAGGGAAGCTTGCTGCTGTACATGGTTTCATCATGAAGCGCTGCAAGGAACCAACTCAATCAAGCAAGGAGCAAAGAAATTATGGTTGTGTCAAGCCACTTCTCGAGGCCAACAAAGCACTGGTTTGACAGTCATCATGGCAGAAGGCAATGCTGTGCATACGGACAGCTGGCACCATGGTAGCCACATGGCCAGTGATCCCTGGTACCCGTCAGGTTGGTGTGATACTTTGAGGTGTGACCTGCCCGTTGCATGTTGTGCGTTGGCAGGCGATGTACATGCGCCAGAGCGCGGCCTCCTCCCCGCACTCGCACTCCAACACGCCCTCTGACCACCGCGTCGCCCCGCATGGCATGGGCATGGACATCGCACAGCCGCATGCCATGCCAGGTCACATGTCTTATGCGTTTCACAGCGCCAGCCCCCGGGGCGGCTCAGCGCAAGGGGACTACGCTTCCAGTCTGGACCCAGCTGCGGGAGTGTTCCACTTCACCTCCGGCCCTAACACCCTCTCACCGCGGTCAGAGCCGTTGGTCGAGATGTACCAGAGGACATCCAGCTCACACATGCCTCGTAAGCGGGGCAAGACAAGTGGCAACAGGGCAGCAGATGAAGCAGCCTGTACCAGGTGTCGGGCTGGCCTGGCGGTGGTTTACACAGATTCTTGTACTTGGACTGTCCATGGACGTGCTGATATCGGTCAGGAGCACCTGAGGGTTGTTCTCCTTGGGCTGCAACGGCCCCAGTCATCTGCGCGATCTCCGCAGCCACGCTCAGTCCACTTGCTGACTCTCTGTGTGCATGTGCGTTGGCTCTGACCTCAGGTCATGCGGGCCGCTCCTCCCTACAATCACACCTATCTACAGGCAGCCATGACAATGCAGAGCGCTCCGGCCGCTACCGCCGCATGTCCGCTGACGCCATGCCCGCCCAGGGGCAGCGGCCCATGGCCACGCAGCGCAGCGCGGTAGAGGCATACTACACACAGCCAGGATACACAGACATGGTGAGCGCACAAATGGCGGAGAGGCAAAAGTGGCCCATGCAAATATGGGGTGGTGATTGCTCAGGGCTTGTATGCTTTCCTTTGGCCGTCAATCTTGGACGGGGCGATCTTGTACGGGCGAGTCCCAAACAGACTTGCAGTGGCCGGGGCCTCTAGACTGTTGTCGTGCCATGTGTAAGTTGTTGCACCTTTTTCCACAGACACCCTCCGCCAGTGGTACCGTGTACCTTGTGTTTGCTGTCTGCCCCATGCCATGCGCTACCGTCCGTCCCAGCCAGTGGCTTCAAAGTGCTGCCTCCCTTGCGTGCAGGGTCTGCTGAAGCGTCCCCGTTCCTCGGCCCCCAGCGGGTTGGAGCCGGGAGAAGAGCTGGGTGCCCCACAGCCGCAGGCACACTCCACAGGCATGGACGCTGCTGGGCTGGAGAGGGGCCGCGTCAGCCTGTACCATGCAGAAAGTGAGTTGGCCAAGCTGCTGTGTCAGGGGGAAAACAAACACAGGAAATCCTGGTGGGAGGCTGCAGCAAGCCATGTTGCATACCGTAGCTCCCTAAAATCAATACGATGATTTTTCTAACAATTATACTTCCGGCACACAAAAGAAACACGATGACTGTTTCTATTTCGTTTCAAACACGAGACTCGACACGAAAGGATTATACAATCTATCTATTCAAAACGTGAAAGGTAGGGAAAACAAGCTTGGATTGCAACAGTATCCATCTGGGTGGTGCCATATCATATAAGAGGTATGACAGCACGCTTGATAGCAGCTGACTGTCGCTGTGACGTGCTCAAAAGGGTGTGAATTCAAAGGATCACCAGGTAACATGGAGCCCGTCAACTGATTTTGAAATGATATTACGAGACTGTACACGAGGGCTGCGATGAATCAAACAGCTCGTGTTGATATCAAGGAAGTGCGGTAACCACCACCATGTCTTGCATCATAAGGCAGGCATAGTGCCACAACAGCACATTGTGTGGCCATTCGTTTTCATTCACAGGCCACGGTCGGCACCTGCCTCGAGGGCGCAAGTCGCAGGAGAACCTTGCGCTGCCGCCGGAGCCCGACAATCACATCTCCGCCGCCCTGTTTGACGCACATGACATCGACATTGACCACCTGCTGCAAGGCATCGACGGGCCAGGCTACGGCATCAAATCAGAGGACGGCCATCGATCCAGCGACCCCATGCTGCTCAACATGCAGCTGCAGCAGATCACCATGGGGGGTTCTGGGCGCAACTTGACCCTACTGGGCCACCCGCTGAACCCTCAGTCTGCGGTTGCGAGCTTACAGCAGCGGTCATCACAGGCGATGCCACAGATGACGGTGCAAGGGCCGCCACAGAACATGGGGTGGCAGCAGCATGACCTTTCCGCAGGCATCCAACACACGCTCAACCTCGCAGAGCCGTCACCAACTCATCACCAACAGCTGCAGCAACAGCAACAGCTCCACTTGGACAGGGCTCCTATGATGATGGCAGCAGACTCTGACAGCTTCAAGTCCCTCAACCGCGCTCTCAGGCACTCTGACAGCGACAGCTTCAAGCACCTGCTGAGCTCGCACCAGCTGGGCGGTCAGTTCAACCTGGACCAGTCCTTCAATGAAGCTCTGCAGGACATCATACAAGGAAGGCGGAGTTCAGGCAACGGGTGATCGGTTCAGGTCACGAGAGGAGAGAGCAACCGCTTGCCTGTCCCCCGACTGGGCATCCCACCGGGTCAGCAGAGGTTGGTTGCCGCTGTGGTGGTCACCCCATACACAATACAACACCTTGGTGACATACACTGCTGACCCGGAGCTGGTGCATGCAAATCACACGACTGTTTGATTTCTGCCAGCATGCCAAGTCCAGCAGCACGACTCCCACCACACATTACCGACACTGGCCAGCAACGTCATTTTGTGTGTCGCGTGACAAGAAAACCAGCCAGCAAAGCATTCCCGGCCTTATGGACTGTCTGCTGCGTGCGAGCTGCCAACCTCCCTGGCCGTCCAAGATGGCTGACCGCACTGTTTTGTGACGCCTCCACCAAGCACCGCCTCGCACACAACAACGCGTGCCCTCATGCCGGATGACAGCCTCAATCGTTCAGAGTTCAGTTTCATCTGCTAGTATTCTTGTTCACTCCTTGGCATCAGTAACAACAAAGCGTCAAAGCTTTCTGTTCTTGTCCTTGTGGCCCCGTTACTGAGCCGGGTTAGGCAGCATGTCACACTTGCAAAGCGCACTTGTTGGGTGCGTGGGCAAGTTTGCATGATTGGGCGTGACTTGGAACCTGCGCTGAAGGAAATTGTCACAGAGAGGGGCCCCTGAGGCCATTGCTTGTGCAGCAGTGTGATTGCTGTTTTGGAGCACAAGTATGTTTGGGTTGCGCGCACACATGCAACCCGCGGAAAATGTAAATATCCTGCGTTGTTATCTATCTTGCCACCTGTACTTGTGTTTGGACGTGCTGGTGATACTTCGTGCTGTTATCCTGGCACCCTGAGTCAGGTGTTCTGCTTCTTTGCTGCTTGTGATTTGGGTTCTCAGACCGTTCATCAGCCATGGCCACTGGCTGTCTGCGTGCTGTTTTGTGTGATCAAGTGCGCGGTGCACTGCTTCACACCTACATGGCCAAACTCCAGGGGAGACTCTGACTTATCTCTGGCTTCATGCCACCTGATTTGTGACACTTGGTGCGCCTACACTGTCATTCCACTGGCAGCGTGCAGTCACTTGGCGGTGATGACCTGACAGTGCAGGCGATGAGCCCTTGCTGTCGCTGCACATTGTCACTCTAGTGATGCACCTCCATTGTGAAGCGCGTTTGCATGTTAGCGCACTGTTCCATGTAAACAGAGTCAGAGCGGGTCACATGGTAACAGGCACGTGGTAGACAGCTCTGAATATATGTATTGTGAATTGTCTACGCGTAGATTTTGAAAGTCGGCCATACCTTGTGCGGGAAGACAAAACTGCGGCTTGTACGTCTGCTATGCTGTCGGCGCCCTCGATGACGAAGCACAAGAGGCAGGGTCCAGTGCCACTGCGATTGGAATTGGCGCTGTTGCCCTTGGCGCAGTCCGGACCAGCAGCAGCAGCTGCACACAAACGGCTCGCAGCGGAGAAACTCATTCGTAAGTTCGTATTCCTTCACGCGAAACACACACAGTTATGCACCGCAAGGTCTGAATTCTTGTATCAGACCGACACACCTATGTGCGCGCTGGCCTTAAGACCTGTTCCCGTACCCAGCTTCTAGACAGTTGTTGCAACGTTGCCGCGCCCTCCACGACACATACAGTGCCTGCCAATCACCAAACGTAAGTGATGAAAAGGTTCATCAACTGAGAAGGTTCAAATGAAATGGTTCATCAAATGAAATGGTTCAAATGGTTCATCAAATGAAGAAGTTCATCAACTGTTCAACACCTAGGCCCAAACTAGCTAACTGGCAAACTTCTATTTTTGTAACAATTTGACAAGTTGAGCTTTGTGTTGCTGCTGTTCTGACTATAATACTTCAGTGGCAAGAAGCGTCTTTGTGCTAAGCACAAGGGGCGTCACGTTGTCATGTCCAATAGATTTTGATGCGACCATGTGAAAGTTTGGCCCTTTCCACAAGAGGGGAGGTATTTCAACCCGTCCAACCTACCAGTGAAGGGGATTGCGACACACCTGGATAGTAGTGGTGGTGGTCACCCCTGGGGGTACTATATATCCCCTTCACTCCGCTCGACTTCAATGCCAATTACACGGTGGTCCTAGAGGGAAGCAGGCCTGGAGGGTACCAGGCACGTCCAACTCACATTTGAAGGGGGGTAAATAAACCAACGTGCTGTGTCGGCTGACATACGTATCACGGGAGGAACCCTGGGCGACCACACATGTGAATACTACTAGGTGGCAAGAGCGCGTATTCAAACCAGTTACACTTGCCAGTCACTCCAACTTGACTAAGTTACACTTATAAGTCACTCCAACTTGACTAAGTTACACTTACAAGTCACTCCAACTTGACTAAGTTACACTTACCAGTCACTCCAACTTGACTAAGTTACACTTAACAGTCACTCCAACTTGATTAAGTTACACTTAACAGTCACTCCAACCTGACTACCAGCACACTGGTACTCGGGCTCACGAGCACACTGGTACTCGGGCTTGCCAGCACACTGGTGTTGATTCCTAGCAAATGCTTTGTAATGAGGACAAGTACGTTGGGTTGAAAACCAGCACCATTTCGCAGCCTTGTCATCAAGGGACTTGGCCCCCACATGCTGAGGTGAAGGCAGGCGGAAGAACGATGGCCCCGATGGGGAAACCGTGAAATGAGCTTTTTCGACTTACATTTACCTGACCGTCTCGCACAGCCTACATCAGACCTAGTTACCTAGTGAGTTGTCAGCGCACCTGTCACCTGCAAAACTGGGTCACCTATCCCTCTCACACGTGACATGCTGGTTACCAGATAACAACAGCACACTGAAGTGCAGCGCGGAACTGTACAACAGAGCGCACATACTTAATGGCATTGCAAAGGTCAGGCACGCATTTCTTTGTTCAATGCACAGACTATTCCTCGGGTTGGATCACACGTCAGATAACAGACAGTGGGCAGGCAGCTACCCTGTTCCAGTTCTCCACCGATACAGTCTGCTGAACCACTCCGCCCATGCACCCTTGTTGGATGCGGGTGGTGGCGGTGAGAAGTGATACCAGGCCTGCTCCTGCGCCTTGTACAATCTGACATTTGTGCACAGCTCGATCGGCAGACTGGTGCAGCCAGCGTGGCACGCGTCTCGGAAAGGCACCAGCGTGTAGTTTGGCTCCATGACAGTCTGCAGGCAACACAGGTCATGGCAACAGTCTGCAGCTGAAGTTGCAGCGGGTCGGGGCACAAGGAGTGAGTTGCACCTGGAGCCAGGTCGCCAAGCCCACTTTGACTCGAGCAGCAGGCAAGCAATGGCCAACCGTTTGGCTTTTTTCCCAATTTTGTTCTGTTTTGCGTTCATGGGTAGAGTTTTCAGTATAGGCTTGGCATTGAACCAGGTTATAAAGTTGTTGCACGCCTACCTTCCAGGTTACTTTGGAGTGGTACACCATGAGGCTGTGCCCCATGGCCTCAGCGACTCCCATCTGCAAAGCAAAGGCAAGCAAAGAGCAACAGGCCTAATTGCATCGCAAAGTCCAGTGGGTGGAGCATCAAGTGCCCTTGGTACCGAGTGCAGTGCCATTTTAAAGGCCAGAGGCCAAGAACCAGTGAGCTTGTAAGGCGTTGGCTGCAGTGCTGTAGTTTAATACATATCAAAGATTGACCTGACATGGTGGTCGCATTCTGGTCATGACACGCATTTGTGCAGGTTGCTTATTCGGGTGTTTGAAGCTGAGCAGCACGCATCTGATACTTGTACAGGTTTGATACTTGCGTGGACGTGCTTGCTGGTGTGCACTCCCTCGTGATTGCCAATGCCCTCTAGTTACGAAGTTGATTACTATGTGATCCAAAAGCCCCTGTTTGCGTGAGAGATGAAGTACAGCTAAGCACTCACAACGTTGTCCACCAACACCACACACCGTGGTAGAACAATGCACTCGTACACACGCACAAAGTCATTTGTTTTTTTGTGGATCATGAGACCGTGTATCAAAGAGGGTGAGGCATGCCCCAGAGGCAGAAGCATTTTGGACCAACGGATCCGCAGTGTCCGACTGGCAGGCAGGCTGTCAACGGCCGCACACGCTGGGACACCAGACATCTGACAGGCAAGCGGCAGTCACAGCTGGTGCCGCTCCGCACCTGGTGCAGTAGTGCGGCAGCGAAGGTCTGTCGCTTGAGCACCTTGCCCTGGACTCGCTTGGGAATCTCCCTCCAAGCCAACAGCGTCCGGTCAACCACTTGCTGCACAGCACAGCAGACCATGGCACTGGCACAGAGCAGCAACGTTTGTAAGGCACCTGACTACCTGTTGGCACCTGGCGTGTTGCGCCCCCCCCTGGTCCTTGCCACTCATTAACAATTGCCAAGGTTTTTAACGCTGTTCACCACCATCGTCGCCACACACCCCGGTACCTGCAAGTCGCTGAGGTCGTTCCTGAAAAACCCCACAGGCCCTGCCCCCAGGAGGTGCTCGAAGAAGGCCGAGTAGTTGGAGGCCTGCGAGTGGAGCCAACGATATGGGAAATGTGCACAGTATGGCTCCAGCATCTCAACGCGCTCACAATGTAACATGCATTCAGCAGAACTTACCATACCACGCCCGGGGGGGCCAACATGCAACATACATGGAAGACTACGTGGGGGAGCCAACATGCAACAGTTTACCGTTAACAAGCCAGGTACCCGAAAGGCACAACTACTACTACTGTGACTCCAGGAATGGTATGTGCAGCCCCGCAAGAATGCAGGAATAGTCATAAGATTAATGGTTGTGTTTGGCCAATACCTGCTTCAGAACGAAGGTGTTGTAGTGTATGATCCTGGCCCATCTGTCACTCCAGCCATTGCCGTCAAGGTCCAGAATAACGGCCGCGTGGTTGAACTCCTCCATGGCCACACTCGGGGCAATGCGACCCACCGCGGCCTTGACTTGGGAATCTGCAGTTAACCCATTTTCTAGTTTTTCCTTTACACACTTCAACAAAGTTAACGTCGAAGAACGGGCACATGGGGTCTGGAAAGCCATGCAGGACCAGGGTTGGGCACTGATGACCAGGGCTCGGAGCCAGTGCGCCGCTGGACCTGCCTGCTTCAAGTTGTGCCTATGCAGGAGAGTCAGGCGCTGCTGCAGCTGTGCTGAAGTCAAGTTGTGCAACACCACACAAACTCCTGGGGTCCTCCCAACCCCGAGTCTTCAAGTGAGTTGCATGTGTAACGTAATAACTTGCTGACCCAATCTCACCTGCGAAAATGAGTGAGGATAGCTGGGCGTCTATGCGCGTTTCCTCTGTCGGCTGAAAGTCCATGTGCAAGCGGATGCGTGCGGCCTGCAGAGCATCAGGCAGGGCAGGGCAGGATTAAGCAGAACTGTGTGTGTGTGTTGTGCCGTACACTCAGAAATTGCCCCTTTGGTTTGTACAAGTATGGCCCATAACGGCACATCTTCACTCGTTAAGGGTTAAGGGTTGATGACCTTGTTTCAACCTTCAAGATTGCCCAAGACTTACCAGTAAGTGTAAAGTACCAGTTGGAGGTACAAGCACCTTACAACGCATTGGTTGGCGATATGACGCTGCCTTCACGATCGCCTGTTAAGTTAACATCAGTTGTAATGACATGCCTCTCTGCCACTTATCAGCATTGACCATTAGACCTTCTTCTAAAATCAAGGGTTTTGAGTCGGGTTTGGATGAATCCGAGATAAGCTGCACGGAAGGCAGAGTCATACCACACAACGAAAACGTTACGAGTGTGTACCAAGCCGTTGCACTGGGGCTTCCTACTTATGGGTCCAAGCTTAGGCTCATCTTGCTTATGACCAACAGTATTCAAAACAAAACCGGCTGAAACAGCAAACATCGGCCTCAACAATAACCGCCATTACATCTGTCCGCGCACTTGTCTGTAGTCATCGCCCGTGAAGTTGTCCACTAGGTTGGTGTCCGTGTTGGTGCCGCGCCAGAAAGCGACCGGCCGGCGGCTGTCGGTCGGGTAGCGCTGGTCGAGGCACGCGTGGAACACCTGCGGCATGACTCACACAGGGGCGGCGGGAGGCCTGTGATGCGCAGGGTTCACGTGCATGCGATGGATACGTGGCCGGTCAAGCTCGGACGGTCGGCCATACCATCCATCCATCCGGCACTGGCATCAAAGCGTTGCAGCACGCAGGTGTGCAGCAAAACGGCACTCCATCATGATTCAGCAGCACGCCACCCTCAACACACATGGCCGCAGGCGGTGCAATGGAGTGATCCTGATAGATGCACTGAACCAACTGCATTGTGATGAGTGTAGCGCCGTGGTGAGGTGGCAGGATCACGGTGCAAGTGGGTCGCTGGATTGTGATACCGCTTCACTGAGCGGCCCCCTGCGACCCACCTGTGTCTGCAGCGGCCCCAGCGCCTTGCCCCAGGCCGAGGCGGATGGCATGGTGAAGCCTCCCTTCGCCTTGTGTCGGCACACGTTCCAACCTGCACACGGCCAACACACGGCTCAAACATGCAAGCAATGGGGCAGTCTCCTTAACCCGGCATCACACTTCAGGCCTGTGCGCTCAGGTGTGTGTGTGTGTGTGTGTGTGTGAGAAGCCAGGATTTCCCCCCCCCACGCTTGAGCTGCTTTAGGGTCTGTGCGACGAGGTGCATGCTAGGGGCCGGGCGCCTGTGTGGTCGGACTCACTGAATGCGGGTGCGTCCGTCGGGCAGCCGTCGCCAAAGTGCAACTTGAAGTCCATGTCTGGCAGTTCCCACAGATACAGCACCACTAGCAACATGTCCTCTGCTGTCTGCAATGGCAGTTCGGCAACGTGGTGGAGGCATGGCAAATTGGAAGAGCATGTGTCTGTTTGGTGTACCCGCTGTGTAAAAGCCTGTGCTTTTTGTGTGGCCTTGACACAGGCTGTAGACATGTGCATCCAACACCAGTCTGCAGTGCGTGTGCGTGTGCGTGTGTTTGCGCGTGTGGAAGCTGTCACAAGTAGCACTTGGCAAAGGAATTCAACTGACAACCTAGACATCTGACGACGGGGCAGCTGCAGCAGGTCGCAAACGCAATGCCTCAATGCCACCGATTTCAGGAGGTGCTTTTGCCTCAGGCTCCAGGAGGGCCTTGCCATTAGCCACATTGTTGAAACCCAAACTCAACATCAGCATGAGTTTGCAGTTGGCGACATTAACCATGAGCATGGGCTCTTTACAGAGAAAACAACCTGGCAATTGTGATGCAGTTGTGATGCGATTGTCATTGGCACGCATGGTGCACGGCATTGTTTCACCTTCCGATAGCGGGCCATGTCCGGGTATGCGTCCGGCTCGGGGCCTCGGTACAGTTGACCCTCCATAATCTGCAGCAAGATCATAGTCAAGCAGATACGTGCAACTTGCCTCCTTGCCTCTGCTGCTGCAAGCCACGTGGGCAATGCATTATTACATACAAGCAGCGGGTGACCAGGAAGGTAAGTTGTAATATCTGAGATACAAATCTAGTGCTGCGGCCCGAGAAGGAGACACGCAGGGCCAATCAACTTCATTGAGCAAGCACGACAACAGTTTCAAGTTTTGGTGCTGCAACACACACAGCATGACAACATAGCCGCTCTTGGCCCAGCTGCCATTGCTATGATAGACACACGTTATGGTGACTGCGTAGTATTCCTAGCAGCTCCAGGCCTCAAGCCGTATAGCCCAGTCCAGCCTTGCGTGAGTGAGTGTGTGCCAACAGGCTGCACCTTATAGGTTACGAAATTTGTGCAGTGTCCGCAGAGCGGACCCCGCTGGCTGTAGGGCACGGCGTCGTACTGCTCGCGTGTGACGTTGCCCGGCCAGCGGTAGAACGCACGCGGAACACCCCCGGGCAGCGGGCGAGGCGGATGTGGCCGCCGCTCGTACAGCGCGCTCATCGGCTCCGCCACCTGCAGGGGCAGGCAGACAATGAGACACTGTGGGTGGTACGGACATGATGCAACTACGAGGCAGAAGAGGGGATCCCAACAGTGCTAGACCATATGTCCACGGGCCAGAACCACCACGGACTTCCCTCCTCCACCGCCCACCCCACACAAATTCAAGTTTGCACCACCCGTGCAACTGAGCACCAAACTTTGCAAGCCGAGGCTTGATTCACCAAGCAACGAGTGGTTCTGCTGGCAGATGAATTATCGAAGTTAAGTAGTTGCCAGTTAGTAGTGCTCCAGAGCACTAGTCTGTAACCTCTGCAAACGGCTAGCTCGCAGACTCACCCGCTGTGCATTCACAGCACATGACGCAGATGAGTTGAAGCCGTCCGGCAGCACCTCGCTGAGGTTGAGTGCCCGCTGCTGGGCAGGCGAGCGGATGGCATCCACTATGTAGAAGTCCCCGTCAGGCAGGGCACTGGTGCCCAGGACCAGGTGGCGCCGCACGGCAAAGGCGGGCAGACCGTGCACTGCAGGCTGAAACCCCAGATAGGCTGCCTGCACAGAGTACAGCATCACCTCAAAGCAGCCGTAGGCAACCAAGATATCAATGATGCACGATGATGTGCTCAGTCGTCCATGCTAACATCGCCATTTCCTGGATTGTGCAAGCCACCACGGCATAATAAGCACAGCACACTCGACAGCGCCGGTGTGAGCTTGTCAAAGAGCCTGTCATGTGCATCAGGGTCAGGTGAGTGGCTGTGGAACAGTGCCTCAGGCAAGCCAGTGTTATCTGAGTACACGACATCGAATATTGGAGGGGCAGCAAGCCAAAGAAAATGCCCTGGCTTTCAGGTTGCTCAGCCGGGCACCCGGGCTTGCATGCATATCACGCACCTCAGCTGCAGTGGCAAGCGCACCAAGCATCAGTAGACGCAAGACTGGAGCTCGCAATGGGCTGACTTCCGCGAATGGGATAGCTGACCGAAGTCGTTGCAAAGTTGAAGCCATCGCCACGGTGGCAGGCATCTCAGCCTGTCCTCGGTCAGCCCATCGGCCAATGGTATCAATCGGCCCAGAGTGGCAGCCACTGCCACTGTTTGTCTTGCAATCTGTCCGTTTTGCAATCTGTCCGGCCAGCCGGTGTAACGGTTGAGCACTTGCACATATATTTGCGCCATGGCTCATGTACACGATGACATCTAATGGCTCCTGGCTGACGCCCGCAAAAATGAAGGACACCCTCGGCGCTTTGCGCGGATATCGATGTATTCTGCGCCACAGATACAACGATGCAAGCTGGATAGGATAGTACCTGATGGCTCCTGGCTGACATTCTGCAGAAATGAAGGACGGCTCGCGGTAGATCCTTCAATAACTCTGTAAGACTCCTTGGTAGGAATTTGGCTCTATGAGCAACCCAGGTTACACGTTCATCCCAAAACTCTCTACTCCTTATGGTGAAGTTGTGTAAGCCATCCCCTAAGCAATGAGGCTCCCAACTTCTAGGTTCAAACCTGTATGCATCTGTAGGTACCTACAGATGTATATATATATGGAATTTACATCTTCTGCTACGTCATCTGTTGTGCTTGGGTCATAATAAGCCAAAAGTGTTCAACTGACGGGTGCGTGCCGGCCAGGCGGTCTTGAGGGGGCGTACATAGGCGGCCGAAATGCCCGTGAACCTGGGTGTGCGTGTGTTACATAAACCGCAGATGCTCTGATGCTACGTACGTGCAGGCCGGCAAACAAATACTGTTGTAGCACAATTTTTGGTAGTTGATACTGAGACGGTGTATGTTCGCCTTTCCAGTGCAATCATGGTCGTCGCATGTCAGTTCCTTGTGACTCAGTAATGAGGTGTATAATGCTGTGGAGAGTTACCGGACTTTGTCCATGTGGTGTATGGACTGTGCACGGTGTTGACTGCCAATACTGGGACAGTGGCCACTACTGAGAGTGGTGGCAGATTACCAGAGACACAGAACATAACGATTCAAAGAAATGACGCAAACCTCGAGAGCATGGACTGCGCGCAGTGCATCAAATACCCACCTGCTGGGTGCACTTCCAATGCCA
>QAXH01006541.1:0-10958 GCA_004335635.1 Chloromonas sp. AAM2 | reverse complement strand
GAATGGGGGTAACTCGTTCCGGACTATTTGGCGCTCCTTTTTGTGAATTGGCCTACGCAGCGATCTCACATTTGAAATGAGTTGATTGCCAACTACGTTGTGACTTGTTGCTTTCTGCTCCTTTCTTGCGCAGAATAGGTCAGGCCAGTACACATCCCATCCCACCGCTACCGACTTCCCTGGTGTGAAAAGGTGACAAACTTGGTGTGCACTCGAAGCCTGTTCAGTTTTCTGCTGGCTTGGTGCATGACACGACTGCCCATCACAGAATCTATGCAGTTCTGCATCTTTTCCTAAGATTCTGACACTGAGAAAGGAGAACGAGTGCTGGTGAGGCAGCACTGACTAAGTGATATGGCACCAAGCATGCATCAGTCTCACAGGGGCACAGAAAGGCAAAAGTCCCAGTTTACTAACATTACCAGGTGGGATGCGAATGTGCTCCGTGGGGACCGGCCAATCACTCTGTCACTGCATACAAGTGGATGTAGGACAGGTGGGCTCTCCGAACCCCCTTTACACAGTGCCATGCGGTTTCGGCTAGGCTGCTGTAATCAGGCTGTCCACGCAAGCATCCTACATACGGAAAGCCCACGCAAGCAACCCTACACTCATACAAACTGAGTTCGCTGAGGTGGAGACAAAACAAGGCACGAAACCAGGGTGTGCCGTGGCAATGTGATATTTCCTCCGCTGCCTGCACTGAATGGTGCACTACAGGCAGCTCTCTCGATCAAGAATCAGATGTAAGAAGGTGGTGGACACGAGCTAGGCTGGGGCAGGTTGGCTAGGGGTCTTGATATGTGGTAGTGCATATGCACACTGAACGTGGAAAGCTGCCATGTGCTGATCATGACGTCGTGTCAGATGTCTCTGCGAGCGTTAGGATTTCCTAGCTCTGCGCGTAGGCCCACCTCGACCCTGGGGTGTTTGAAGTTGTTAGCCTTTTCCATGGTGAGACCACTAGCTCGTCGTTTGTTATCTGCACTCTCCTGGCCAGATAGCCGAGACAAGGCAGGTGACGAAGTGTCCCAGAGGCTAATCATACGACCAAACTGACCAGGGGTGAGACAGGAGTGGAGAGTCCGATATGCACTCCACTTGAAAGCATTGTGTTGATCACACGAGGTCACGTGTCGCTAGCCATTCATGGAGATGCAGTCGGGTAGCCTTGTTGGCAGAGAGGAGTAGGTGAATATATATCGATACTGTCTCAAAATCTATAGCAACACGGATGTCTGAGCCAAAGCTTCCTTTCCATCAGCATGGCAAGAGCAAGGTCCGCTTGGGTCGCACTTGGCGCGAAGGCAACGTGCATCATTTCGTTGAATGGAATGTCAACACTATGTTGGAGAGCCCGATGGAGAACGCATTCATGAAGGTGGGATGAGAGCGACACGGGCGCTCTTCGCCAATTATTGCAGTACGTCCGCTGATCATCTGTGTTGCACCTGCAGGGTGACAATGCTGGCATGACGGCCACCGACACACAGAAGAACACGGTGCGCTGCGATTCGAGCCGGTCACGGTCCAGGGCTGGATCAGGTAACTGAGTGGACTGCTTGTTGATTTTGCCCACAGGTCTACATCGTAGCGCAGAGGATGAGCCAGCGAACTACAGTGGAGCAGTACGCGATTGCGCTGGCCCAACACTTCGTTCAGCAGTATCCTCTGGCAAGTGCCGTAATTCTCTGCATCAGTAACTGCAGGTGTCCCCCGCTCAACTCTTGAGCACCTCCACTGCAGGTCTCCAAAGCCAAGGTGTTTGTGGAGCAGAAGCCCTGGACCAGGATGCAGCAAGGCGGCCAACCTCACGATCACGGTAACTGTGGTTTGGGCACATGGGTTGCATCATGCGGACAAACATCTCAAAACGCACGCCATTCAAGCTGCTGGGGCAAGATAACTCAGCAAGCGATCTTAAAGGGTTTTCTACACCTGCACCGACTCAGGCTTTTAGGCTAGCGAGGACCTCAGTTCAGCATCTGCATCATGTGTGTCATGTGTGCCTGAGCTTGACCCCCATTCTTACATGGGTGTCTGTGTGTGCAGGCTATTCTGTAGCTGGGACTGAGACGCGTACCGTTTATGTCACATTTGACAAGGCTGGCAAGCTTGAGGTCACAGCAGGTGACAATCAGGCTGACGCCTAGGCGATCAGATACCCAGTGTAACTGGTCTTGTCAGTGCATGTTATTGTTATGTCGACTGTATGGCATATTCACTCTGCTTTGCACGGTGAATGCATGCCCAAGTGGGCTTTATACCCGTCAGAACGACCCTCTGGCAGCGACAGTTGCCATGCCATGCCAAAACGCGGCCCTTGCGAGATACCCCTGACAACGATGCAACTGGGGCCTGTCTCGCCCCGCCTACCCTTCTTAAGCTGCAAACAGCAAAGCGCAATCACGCACTTCTCATTTGTAGCCATTGCAGTCACTCTGACGCTCAATGTGTCACACTTCAACATGTCCTTTCGACTTGCTGATCGCCAGCATACTTTTGCAAGCTACTGTTACTATCTGGCTCTCATCTGCAGGCCTGAAAGACTTCCAGGTTCTTAAGACCACCCAGTCTGGCTACGTCGGGTTTCTGAAGGATCAGTACACCCTGTTGCCGGATGTGAATGATCGCATCCTGGCCACAAGCGTCACCGCGAGCTGGAAGTACTCTTCCCAGGTGTGATGCATACGTTTGGTATTCGGTTGATGCCCGCAATCCAGCACAATCTTACACAAATCACCCGCATGTTGTACCAGCTTGATTGCTGATTACCATGTCTTGTTCCAGACAGCAATACATGGGAGGTGGGTCAGTGCCACATGTCGCTATATGTTCCATTCTGATGCCCGACGTGATCAACCCTCCGACCATCTGCTTTTGCACATGTCTAGAAGAACAGGTCATCCAGCACGTGCCGCTACCGACGCGCTCATGACGCTCAGTGTGCCCCGCTGTGTTCACCATCTGCCTCCTGTGCGCGTGTGTGCAGCCCAGCGATTACGATGCGGCGTACAACGAGGCCAGGGCAGCCATCTCCGAGGGCTTCTTTGGCCCGGCACACGGCGGCGTGTTCAGCCCCAGTGTGCAATTCACTCTGTGGGAGATGGGCAAGCTGGTGCTGCAGCGCGTGTCGCAGGTGGGTCGAAATGCCAGGGGTTGAGGCACAATTGTCAGGGACAACAGGTGGGTCAGGGGCGTTTCAACTTTGGAGGAGGCAAACTGTAGGTGCACTTGTTCACTTGTTGCGCCCATGGCACCTTGGCAACTACAGCATCCTTGCCAGTTGCCTCGTCATGTGTATTTCCTCAGCAGCCTTGGCAGCCAGCATCATTGGCAAGGCGTCAAAGCATAACAGGCTGACGGTCCAGTGGCCACAGGTTGCTCTCCCTAGCTCTGTAGGCAGCTGAGTTGCACATCACACCAGGCCAAGGGTGGGAACGGGCTTTCTCTTTACCAGAGCTTCACCCGCTGACCACCTTCAGCAGATAGGTACCTTTTTTTGTTTGTTTGGTTCATGCCCTGACACAACATATTGTGACAACTGACAAGGTCCCCGGCTCACTGTCATCTTCTGCGCTGTCCTGTGTTTGCTTCAAGCTGTGTCATGGCATGGTCATGATGCATGCAGGCTGAGAGTGTCTTCTTCAACGCACCCAACTTGCACTTCCTGCCCTGCTCGCCCGTGACATCCACCTTCAAGAACGATGTGTACGTGGCCACCAGCGAGCCGCACGGAAACATTGAGTGCACCATCACTCGGGGCAGCGCGCCTCCGCACATCTCATCCAAGCTATAGAGCTGACAACTGCTGAATCAAACAAGTCACGGTTCAGGTTCAGCAGCCATGACTGAACTTGGACCTGCCAGCCTGTTTACCAGCATGCAAGACATTTGGAACTTGCTGTACCAGGTTTCAATTCTCGTGCTGAGGATCGTTCTTCTGGTTGAATGCAATGCGAGGGAATGTACCGGAAATGTACACTGCAGCTGCTTGTGTCGTGGGCGCTGAACCATGGGGAAGCAGGTGTATGGGGGGCCCACAATGTTATCATCTGTACCATTTGGATTCTTCTTGTATCACTCTCTTGTATCACTCTCTTGTATCTAGAATCAACGGCGACTGCATCTTGTCTTTCCGTCTTTGTACTGATTTTTGCCTGGGTTGTCACGCACTAGGCTAGCAGGTTTGTATAGCCGACTTCTAATGGCGCCTGTTGAGGACGCAACATACAAAGAAAGCACCCCTTATTTCCTTCTTTTCCCCCTTGTTTTTCTTCTTTCCCTTTTTATAACGCCTCCGTCCTTCCATCAGGCTAGTGCTGATACCTTTGTTTTTGGGTCCTCTTGTGGCAGCTGTCAGCTCAGCTTGAACAACCCCCTTATTTGATGGTAGTTTTACCTGGACCAGGTCGCAAGTGCAACCATGAGTAACTCCTTTTACATGTGGAGGGGCAGTGCCAACTTGGCACGTCCCACCAGGTTGGCCGTCCCTGTCGTGCTGATTGCACAGCTGTGCACTCCCTCGGCACTCAGCTGAAGCTTCACGCATCAACAATTGTGTTTGGATGAGCCATGATTTCAAGGCGTCGTCTGCCAGTCCATTGACCGCCGTTGGATCAGGCATGCAACATCAGGCAACATGCTGACCTCCACTCCGGTGGAAGCAGTGCAATTGAAGTGGATGTGCCACCTTTTGTGTTGTGTGTGTCGGGTAGTAGTGTGTGTTGCATTGCCACTTCTGGGACAACAGACAAGAACTACAGCGTCAAAAGACAAATGCCGTGGCCGTCAGAGCTTATCACTAATCGGGCTTTCTGTCTGGCACTCTGCAGTCGTCTGTTAGCGATCAGCTCTTCCTTGGTATGGCCATAGTAAATAGCTCCAAACAGCTGTGAAACCTGTTTCAGCGTGGGTTTCCATCTCAGGTTCCCTCATATGACTCATGTCAAGAGAGCAGAAATCAACAGCATCCATTGTCGCCTTCGAATGACCTAATCACATTACATCAGGGTCAGCATGAGGAGGATGTGTGTGGCTGGAAGAATGAGCACCCCATGCAGCCCTATCCATGGGGCGCAACCAAACACGAGGCCAACAGAAACAGGCCTGCAGGAAGTGGAATGCCATTCGAAAGAAGCTGGGGCTCCCTTGAGTTGGCAACTTATGCGCGTGACCCAACTAACCCAAGATTGGCAGAGACAATCGACAGCACGTCGGACAAGTACCCCCCTTTGACTCTGCTGTAAAGTAACTGTTGATTCTTTCAAGTCAGTTGATTCATCTGGACAGTGCTGATTCAACCTGGATGAATCATGAATCATGCGCCCCCACTTGTTCGACGCAAATAATAGGTGCTTTAAAACTGTCTCAGAACTGGCAAACAGCTTTTTTCCCTGTCTATCATAGTTTTTGTCTAATGCGTTGTCTCAGAACCCCACTGCATTGTATGCCAATGCTGTTTCTGACAAGAGTGCCAGCGGACGCCTCGTCTCAGTATCATACCTGTATGATACCTGTATGTGCTCCCACAGCTCAGAGTCAACTGCCATCCCTTATTGCAACTTGCTAGTTGACAGAGTATTGTGCTGTGTGTACGGGGTTGATTAAGAAGTTGCTTTAAAAAAGCAACACCTGTGGGCTGTGGCTTGCTCCAGCCCCTCTTTGCATCCTTCCTTTCTCCTCTCTGCTTGTACGGTGTGAGTCGAGTGCGCATGTACCCTCCTGCAGCAACTCCAAGCAATCCCGCTGGCCATGCGCACTGACCGTTTTCCTCTTGCAGCAGACGTGTATGCCACTGCCTTCCAGCCTGGCGATGATTTAAGCTCCCCAGTTTGCTGGTAGATTGTCCTAGCCTGTGCGAGGTGGCGGGCTGCAGGAGTCGGGTGCCCACTCCAGATTCAAGGTGCCCAAGGTTTCATTCACTCTTTTTCACGGGTTTCCTCCTCTAAGGTGGGAGGTTGCTGCCACTTTCCCAAGTGTTTTTTCCCAATTGACGAGGCGCAGCCGGGCGGCAGAAGACTGATGTGCCTGGCTGCATCCAACCGGTGGCCAGTCCAAGAAACAGCAGATCGATCAACGAAAGCTCACATGGCAACCGAAGGTAGCCTCCTGCGAGCGTACCTTAGCTGGGATGCCCAAAGCATCAGGCTGGCAGTGCGGTACCATGGTGTCTGATGGAAGGAACCATGGAGTCTGTAGTGCACTAAGACCACCATAACGAGCCATATGTTGACTACTACCCCCACCAGCCCAGCAAAAAAAATATGTTTTGTTTTGTTTTAACACCAGCGCTTAAGAAGCCTTGAAGCTAGCATGTGTCATTAGTAGAAGCATCGTGCTCACCTAAGCCGACTGAGACCATCATAACGGAGAACCCCTACCCTTTGATGTAGAGGTGGGCCCCCCGCATGGGTGGCAGTTGCAGTAGTTGGCGCACGTTTCGATTGCGCCCTACACGTCCCCGCGCGAGCATCGTGCTCGACCTTTCGTCCATACAGTCGGTGCCAACATGGTGAGTAACCACGCCGTCACTGTGGTGGCACGCTGCATCCATTATTTGTAGGCCGCAGTACAATTGGTATTCGCGACCCTTGCCGACCACTGCCCCTGTGATTCCGCTTGCAGGACCAGCCCATCAAGCTCGCGATTGTTATGAAGGTCATGGGCCGCACAGGCTCGCGCGGACAGGTATGCACGTTTCTGCAGCAGTCGGCAGCGAACACACACGCAAGGGCTGCGATTAGCACCGAATATAACGCCTGGTGTCTATGCTGCGTGTATAGGTCACCCAGGTCCGTGTGAAGTTCCTGGACGACAAGGACAAAGATCGCCATATCATGCGCAACGTCAAGGGGCCTGTGCGCGAAGGTGAGCCGCTCTCGGTGTGCAGTGCAGTAGCTGTTGTGCATAGTTCGCGCAGCTGCTGTCTTTCGTCCCCAGCTGCCATGGGCAGTACCGCGTGCATGGCAACAGTGATCAAGGGGCTTGGTATATTGCATGCTGTGCTGCAGGCGACATCCTGACATTGTTGGAGTCTGAGCGTGAGGCGCGCCGCCTTCGGTAATGCAAGCCATGCAGCTGCCATCTTACAGCATGCCAGTGCGGTTCAGTAACGTGGTGCATGATGCTTTGTTGGAATCGTTAAAGAGAGGTCTCCTGTAACCATTCAGTGCGCTTGTGCAACAGCGGGCCGGGGTCACAGTGCGAGGCCGCTGCTTGGGATGACAGCGCAGCTCTTGGGTGGCCTGCCAGCGACAGCCATGTGGGCTCCTGCAGCTCAGCGCACCACTTGCAAGCTCTCTTAGGAACATGTCACATGAGCGCAAACCTTACCCAGCTTCATGCAGAGCGTCTCTTACAGATCGTCACCGCAGTACACGTCTGATATGGGCATGCGTGCTTTGCAAATGGGAAGCTGGTCTCTCTGGTTTGCATTGCAAGCAAAGCACCATGCCAACTTTGCGGTAGAACCAGTCATTGCTTTCATGAAAAGCCGCTGCGAACGTAGGAACTAGGCACGAAAACAGCCAGCAAACACTAAATCGGTTCACCGATGGTATGTCCGCCATTAGTCAAGAATCTCAAAGATTGTAATGCCTGATTCACCAGTCGGCTACTGACGTTGGTTTTGCATTTTCAGCTCGTTGTCATGCTCGGGTGCTTGCACCAGCCTTGCTTGGCGCTGCAGAGAAGTGCTCGAGGAGCAGTTGAGATTCTGGCAAGAGAACATCCTGGATCAGATGAGGCTTTTGCAGCAAAGAAAGAGAAGAACGTTCAGTTACACGACTAGGTATTTCACACAACTCACGAGATCTCAAAGCCGACAAACAGATGTCATGAGCTTTTTTTCAATCTCTTAGGTGGTCCATTTTGACCCTGATGGCTTCCATGACGCCAGTGAAAGGGGGTGAATCGCCGTCACTGAATCATAGACTGATTGTCGTGGTCTTCTTGGGTGCATCAAAACTATTGCAGATGCTGCAGTGCTCAACCTCATGTGGCACCATCAGAATAGTGTGTTGTGCCAGGGTTAGCGGGTGCTACCATCGGACGGTACCATCAGCACCAGCCAGCACCGTTCTAGCCGGGCATTGGCCCGGTTAGCACACATCCCTAGCCACATTGCCAATTTACAGCATACAGAGCCAACATCGTGCTGATACCCACAGGTCACTAAGACCAACTATTGCAGTCACAAAAGGGCCTCACCACCAAGGGCTGACACGGTCAGGTGCCAATGCACATGGTCACGGCTGTTACAAGGGGGGAGTGCACACCATGAAGTATGTGCGAGCAAGTCTGTGGCTAGGATTTTCCTAACCAGACATCAGCACCCCCTGTTAGCATCCTAGAACATTTTGATGACTGATGATGCATGCAGCGCATCCAAGGAAAGGACTACTCTCAACACTTGGCAGTCCAGCAACTGGTGCCGTGGGCACGACACTTCTTGAAACGGCAACTCTTGAAAACACACGTTTAAAGGCCACACAGTGTGCCTCATCCAGCCAACTGTGTAACAACAGTATGAATGCTCTCGTGCCGCATGTGGGCTACTGTGCTCCTAGTGTGGGGGAAGCGAAGGCCCTGAGACCTGACACTACATACCCAGGGTACTTGATGCATGTGATGCATGTACGCGCTCGGGTGAATGGAACTTGACACAATAGGTGCTGCTGTGTACGTCGTGTAGGTTGCAGTGGCTTCGGTCATGTCAGCTGCGGCCAGCTTCGGTTGGCTGGCTGCACATCCGTGACCCCCGCCCTACAGGCTGATTACTCCTGCAGTATTCATTGTCAGGACCCGCTGTCAGAACCCGTTGCACTAATATGGACTGTTGCCACGAATGATGGTAGCCAAGGGGTAGGTGCTCGAAGGTTATCTGCCTGAAGGCCACTGTTGCCCTGTGCTGTGTAGTATTGTGCCGCTGCAGTCAACTGTGGATATGAGGTCTGTGCTCTGGCAACGGCGTCTTCGGATAGAGCCTTGGAACAAGTTCTAACAGTCCCACATTGGTGTCAACAGGGGCTAGGAATTGAACCGCAATGTAACCGATGACATTCTGTTGTCACGCCTGACCACCTTGCCAGAGCGATCTGTTCACTGTATCCTCCCCGGAAGGGGAACGCCCAGTGAACCACCATGTATTTTGGCTATGGCATACCAAAAACGCTTGCGTGTGGCGTTGGGCGCGATGGCAGCGATGAGTGGATCTACCTACAGCAGGATTCACAATTCATGGTGGCTGTCTCCAGTACAACGGTGCAGCTGTGGTGAGTTGCCAGGATGCCCTCCATACTGCAGCAGCAACTAGGGCTCAACAGCACCTCAAGCCTTGTAACATGACTGCACCCCACAGGTCAGTCGGTCTCCATCGCATCCGACTTTGCATTGTGGACTGCGGCCATGACTCTGGCAAGAACATGGACGGATACTGGTGCAGTGGCAAGTCTACCCTGGCTGTGCTGGTAAGATGAACGACCAGAGTCCTGAGAAATTGCGCTGGAAGCATGCGCCCAATCACGCACATGCATGCTTGACGGTGCAGACGGACCAGGGCTTTTTGAATGTTTATCATGTGAACCCAAGCCTTGAGCCTGCCATCAACCTGAGGGGCTCCATACCGCAAGGACCGAACAAGTGCGCCATATACTTGCAACATTCTACCCGCATTGACACTTCTTCGCCAGCTACCTGCCTGGCTGGGGATGCGAAGCTCCTGCTCATGGGCTGCCACGACGGCAGCATACACGTTCTGACTTGGTTTGGCAAGGTGGGGCCCAAGCATCAGCGAAACCCTGTCCTATGCAGCCAGAGCGAATTGAGCTCGTGCACTGGAAATCATACTTCAAGCAATGCCTACCTCCCTCTTGGAAAACACAATAACGCAAACATATGACGACACGGCAAGTATCACTGATTGTTTGTACCCAGCCAACAAGGTGACATCAGGATACCAGGTGCCAGGCCAGTCAGGCCAGACTCTTCGTGAATACCATGCTGCACATGATATACTGCTGAGCACTCCTTGGTTCCCTTTGCCGCATCTGGCTGGGCACCCCACAGGAGCGGGACGTGTTGGCGCCTGACTATCCGCCTGACGCTGGCGACGACATCGCACGGTTCACCTGCCTAGCGCGGATGCAGCTGTGTGACAAGAGCCGGCTGCTGGTGGTGGTCATGTCCACCGGGGCCTGCGCCCTGCTGACAGCCGACAGCGACCACCTCAAGAAGTCCATTCAGCTAGAGTTCAGGCACTGGGTGTGCCTGTCAGGCGCAACCTGCGCACGCATTGGGGCGGCAGCGCAGCTCCTGGCACTGGGCCGCAGCAACGGCATCGTGTCGTTGTACAAGTGAGGCTAATGTGTTGGGCTAGGCTAGCAGTGCATTGGCAGAGAGCAGCTGGCGCTCATGGCATGCCGGCCATCACAGCACTTCTGCAGCCAGACGTTCAACAGCTCAACAGGTAGCAAGGTTGTGTGGCACAGTAGCAGAGCGACGCGCAGCTCCGGAGCTTGAAGCCGCACATATGTACTGATTCCAACCCAGACCATGATTGGCATTGCCATCTACCTTCCACTGCAGAGCATATCACTGACTCTCCCGCCAAGTGCAAGTCGCATGCCCTGTCAATGCGCACACAGGTTGCAGGCCCTCGGGTTGCCGTCCTCCACCGACCCGCGCTATCAGCCCCAGTTCGCGGGCGCTGTGGCGGTGCGGCAGCTCAACCTGGAGCCCTGGGGACACCACGTGCACCAAACAGGCCCTGTCAAACAGGTGATGCTGCTTGTGATGCATTTCATTGCGATTCTAACCTGCAGCTTGCGGTCATGTGTTTGCCAGCATGCTCCAGCAGCACTGCATACACTCAACTGGGCTGCTGTGCTATGCTGCGTGCAGATGGAGTGGTCACCGGATGGTCGAGTCCTGGCAGTGGGGTACCTTCACAGTGGTGT
>QAXH01006540.1:43100-53342 GCA_004335635.1 Chloromonas sp. AAM2 | reverse complement strand
TGTCATTGCCATGGCCTAACTGGGTGTCTGGACCTCTACCCATCCACTCACCCGCATTGCGGCAGGCCGCTGGCGAGGAGCCTCAGCCTTACCCCCTGGGGGGGTTTGTCCTTCCGTGTAACTGTCTACCTGCGGGGATTGCCGGAAACGCAGATGATGAGGAGCATGCACAGCATGCTGAGTACTTGGCATGGCCATGCGGTGTGACGGAAAAGCATGCCACACTGATCGACCTGTGCCTCCAGCGCGAGTTGCCTGCTCCGCGATCAACCTCGCGAAAACAAACGCGATCTGGCTCCATGCAGAACCGTTTCTTATGGGTGACTTGAACAAGCATTTTCAAGCAGCTGGCCGGGCATTTCTGCCCTTGGAGAGGCAAAGTGACGTGACGACAAGCCCGTCGCGTCGGATGCCACATCACTTGCTCGCTATGGGGTCGTAACTCACCATGTTTGGACAACCGACTGGTGGACAGCCTGCAAGCACCTTTCTCTTTGGTCAGCCAGTGGGCCAACCAGCTGCACAGCAAGTTGCCAATGCATTCAGCTTTGGAGCTGGTGCTGGAGCACAGCAGCCGAAGACTGATTTCAGCTTCGGGGTTCAATCTCCTGCCAGCACCGATCCTGCAGCTGGATTACAGAATACTACACGTGATGCTGGCTCACCTGCTATAGCTGTAAGTGAAACTGCAATGTGGCATGTGGCAGACAGGCTGTGAATTCTCCATGCTCTCCTGCACGGATGAACTGACGCCCCTTGCTGCATTGCTTGCATGACGGTAATGCAGGGGAAAGGAGTCGGCTCAGGCCCAGGTGCAACGGCAGGTGGGCCCTTGAAAGGACGTTTGGAAAGGGTTGAAGGGGGAGCCGAGCCCAAGGTTGGCAAAGGCAAAGCATGGCAGCGGAGCTCTTCAGCCGGCACCCAGGCCGCACCAGCAGCAACTGACGACGATGCTGCACGCAAAGCAGCACGCCTAGCTCGCTTTCAGGCAGCAAATCCATCCCCTACACAAGAAGTGCCCCGCTCTCGCTCCCCAGGGCCCTCAAGCAGCCTCCAACGCAACACCCAAACACTTGGCAGCACATACTCAGCCTACACGCAGCAGCAGGAAGATAATGGGACTGGCTTTGGAGCTGAAGATGAAGAGACTATGGAAGCTGATGGCTTTATTCAGGCCGCCAGCCCACCCCTGCCTGCCTATGGTGGTGGAGGGGGTGGGTACGGAGACGGTGATGAGGACGGTTCGCCCGACGGGCTGATTATTGTGGGCACGTGTCAGCTGATGTGTCCCGAGGCAGAGCGCAGGCAGAGGGAACCAGCGGGTTCACTGCATCCATTGGAGCTCGAGGACCCTAACGATAACAAGGTATGTGTTTGTATTGTGTTTGCATGTGTGTGCGTGTGTGTGTGTGAGAGCTGATGTGTGAAGGCGTGTGTGTCTGCGCGTTGTGGGTTGTGTTGATTGTGGTAACTGTGCCTGGTATGGTGTGTAAGATGACGAACGATGTGTGTCAGTCAGAGTTACCGATGCACAAGAGGCTGTGCTTGATTACCGCTCTTTCAGGCATTGACCGTTGGTGGAGCAATACTCGCCTAGTTTATGACGCCCGTTATCCGCATGCCAAGAATGCCATTTTGCGGTGGTGTGCAATACAATCCGGGTGAAAACCCCTGTATACTGCACTGTGCTGACACGCTCACTATCTTACCACCCTTGCAAGATGTGGTGCCCACTTTGATGCCCACCCAAGAAGCAGTGCCTCCTGCCTGCCTGCAGCGTACGCGCGAGGACCTGATTGTGAAGCGAGCCGTGCGCAATTACGACGACCACGACCTCCACCCCTCCAAGTTCCGCACGCTGCCGGCGCTTGTGCTCACCATGGATCACCTGGTGAGGGTCATGGGCTGGACCCAGGCGGACCACCCCAGCGCCACACCGCTGCTGGTGTACGACTTCCTCTGGGACAGGTTCAGGGAGGTGAGAGGCTGTTCAATGGGGAGGCAATGGGATGAAAGGGACCAGTGATGGGACCGGTGCCATCTTGCAGACGTAGGTTTGTAGCATGGCCTGTGAGGCAACGGTCAGGATCAGGACGCCGGTGTGCTACGGCCAAGGCCAGGGAATTGCACACTGTGACGTGGTGCTTTTGTTCTAGGTTTAGTTTATAATCCGGTCGCAGTGTACTCTTACTTACTGCAGATTGCTTGGAGCTCTCAGATCTTATGCAATCAAGGCGTGCAATACCGCCAGCCCTTGCTATAAGACCTCACTCCTTAACGACCTTACCAAAGCCTAAATTTCATATCTGCCGGCGGCCGTGTCAGGTGCGCCGAGAGGTCAAGACCCAGCGGTTTGACGTGACGCCCTCCTCCATGCTGCTGACCCTGGGCTGGAACGAGATCATCTGCCGGTGGCTGCTCATATGCGGACACGACCTGGTGGAGGAACCAAAGTTTGAGGCGCAGCTGTCACAGGAACAAATGAACAAGGTGGGGCAAGGTATGGCTGCTCAGCTTTGCCCAGCTGTGGCTGCATCTGCTGCCGAGGGATCAATGCTGCCTTGGCAGGCGACCAGCGTGGCAGTGGGCGGTAGTCGGATGAGCAGCCCGCTCTCTGTGCTTACTTGGCGAGCAGCTGGTGTAGCAACTTCAGGCGTTTGCAAGAAGATGGTATGTTTTAACGAGCATTTTCAGCCATCGCATGGATTGTGCTGCTGGGTACCGATAGAGGTACCAATCACATGATTGGCATCGTAAAGTGATTGTGCTAACCACGTGGGAGCACGTGTGCACGTGTTCCAGGTGCTGATGGACCTCAAGGTGTTGTACGAGCGAGCTGAGGGAATGGGCATAGCGTGCCCCAGCTCAGCAGAGTTCAAGTAGGTGATTGGACACGACAATTTGTGCATCATCAAAGGCTGCGTTTAGCTTGAAGCTCTGCTTGATTGATGAGCTGGGACTCTCATTCAGCATGTGCATGCAACCATGTGGGCAAATCTTGAGTGCTTCATTGAGTTCTGCATGTCTGCTGAAATTGACGCATGTCCATTGTCCAGCGTTCACTGCGCTATGTGTTACGTACAAAATAGTGCGTGAGGTGTGTATGATGCATTAGCAGTGCTTGTGGTGCGTACGATGCATCGGCAGTGCGTGTGGTGCGTATGATGCATTAGCAGTGCTTGTGGTGCGTAAGTGTAGCCTGCATGCACACTACAAGGGATAATCGAGGCAAGCATTAATTGGTGGTCTGCCAAAGTGTCAACCCGTGGCTTCATGTGGTGTTCCATGCAGATGCTACCTTGCCATCATGACGTACGGAGGGCTGGTCAACAAGCACAGGAACAAGATACCAAACAGGTGAACCAACCACACTAGTTCTGTAGTGACAGCGTTATTCCAGCCACTCCAGTCCCTGCCTACTTTATTTTTCAAGGGTCATGATGCCATCTCATCAAGTAACAGCAGCGTCATGCGCTTGGTCTGTCTTGTCCTTTCTGAAGCAAGCTTTCCAAACCCTTGATTTGAAGCAGCGCTACTCACAAGACCCATGTGTGTTGTGGGTTTTTCAGGCACGCTGCGTTGGAGCTCCTGCGCTCCTTCACCGCCTACGAGCGCCAGTCGCCCTGGTACCACGTGATGAAGGCGGTGCTGGCAACGCTGGGCAAGAAGGACATGCTGGGCTTCTGGCGCCTGGCCATGGCCGCGCCCTACGTGCTCGCGTGTGTGCTGTACACGCAGTTTGGCATGATTCAGGCACAGGGGCTGGCGCTGGCGGCAAAGGCATACGGTGCGTGATGGCCCACATGACATATGTCATGGGACCTACCTGCTGCACTGACCTGCCCTTGGCAAGGAAACGAAGCAAACAATGTATGATACTAGCAGTGAGTTAGTACCATTTGCTGGCTTTGCAGTGGGGCAGTGGGACAGCAGATTGCGGGACGGGCAAAGGATGTGAGGAATAGAGCGGCACAGGTTTGGCCAATCGCTTGACGCAGACCCCTCCACACCCTTGACATTATTTGGGTTGTCAGTGGTGTGCATCAGCAGCATACCAACCACAGACGCTTCCTTTTGCCAGCGCCGAAGGGGATTTCATCAGCTGAGCAATTATAGAGGTATTGGCCTGGCTGTGTTTGCCTGTGCAGACAGTTCCACCGACCCGAACAACCTAGTCCCTGAGGAGGCCGTCAAGCCCTTTGTGTCCCTGGGCCCCATGGCCATTCGCAGCAAGGCACGCAACCTGGGGGCAGAGGTCGTGGGACAGGAACTCAGGTGGGCACAGGGAAAGATTTGCAGTCATCCAGATGCTTTTTAGTCGGGTTGTGGAATGGTTGTGAGATTTGTTGGCAACTAACTTTAAGGGCGCGGGCTCAAATGTGTGATCAGAACGCATTAAGAGTAGAGAAAGCTAATAACACATGTGGTCAGGTCTCCTTCATGCCTTGCGTGGGAATCAATGCCACTGGGGACAGTGAATGGTGGATCAGATGCACGCTCGTTTCCCGTCCCTGTGCACGCTGCTTTCCCGTACTGTATGACAAGCCAAGAGCCTGTCGCAATCGTGCACACGAATTTGTAGGTTCTCGATTCTTGGTTGGAGCGCCTGGTACGGAAGGCCCCATAGTAACCAGTACCCAACAAGTTGTTGTCCCTCTGCATACGTCTTGCACTTACTTGCCTTCATGCACGCTGCTTCTGTGTACTGGATGACCAGCCGCAAGCCTGCCACCTTCTTCCAGGTTCCCATACCTGAATGCGGACGAGCACCGACCCAACGTGGTGGGGGCACGCAAGATGCGCGCCCCCTGGATCACCAAGAAGCACGAGGGGCCCCGGCAGGACGCAGCCGCACAGCCACCGGAGCTGCCAATCGCATTCCTGGAAGTGGTCGCCGCTATCAATTCAGTGTCGACAGCAGACAGCAAGGCTGCGGTTGTTGCCATGCAGGCGGCTGCAGCTGAGGCTGCACGAGCAGCGGCCGCTCAGCCGCTGGCTGTGACCGTGCCGGCACGTGCCTCGCTGCGGCCGGCAATGCAAGCACAGCCGGTCAGGACAGCAACGGTGTTTGGGATTACGCCGCAGGTACAGAAACCTGTGCATAGCCCTGCTGCTGCTCCAGTCACGTTTGGTCTCTTGCCACAGTTCGGCCGGGAAGCAGCTGCTGGACCGGCTGGAGCTGGTGCTGCAGCTGGAGCTGGCTGGGGCCAGCAGCAACAGGCAGCAGCGTCACACCCAGTGCAGGCGCCAGCATTCATGCAGCAGCAGGTGCAGGCGCCAGCGCAGGTCGCGGATGTAGGGCAGCAGCAGGCGTGGGCCCAGCAGCAGCAGCAGCTGGCGGCGGAGGCTAGCCGGGAGCTGGCGGCAGCTACGGAGAAGGCGCAGCGGGCGCAGGCGGAGGCGGAGGCTGCACGGCTGGACCAGCAGAGGGTCATGATGCAGGGGCAGATGCTCGAGCAGCGGTACATGTGAGTCAGGGTGTGCCTGGACAATGGGCGAGCATGATGGAGTTAGTCAAGTTGAACCTTTGGCGTACCTGGGTATGGAGCCTGTTATTGGGTCAGCCTGGTGTGTGTCGCATGGAACAGCAGCCATGCAAACTTGAGAAAGTCAGCCATGCCAAAATGGTGAGAGGCTTTGTGTTGCTTGTTCGCAAAGCCATCCCCATGATGAGCAAGCCAGCCAGCCTCTGCCGCGAACAAGTGGTAAAGGGAATCAGACCGTTATAAAACCAGGCATCAACGCCAAACAAACGCCTGTGTTGCGTTTCAGGGAGGCTGAGCACGTGGGTCGTGCAGCTCTTCATGAAGCAGGGCAACTTCGGCAGCAGCTCATGCAGCGCACTGCGGAACTGCAAGTCATAGCTGCGGAGGCGGAGGCAGCAAGGAAGGCACTGGCAAAACGCAAACTGCAAGATCTGGTGAGTCATGTGATGGGCACATGTGGGCGCCCCTATATGAGCATGGCATTCACAGGCATGAGACGTGTTTTAAGTACATGGCACTGACTTGCGTGTTTAAGTAGGTTTGTCATGCAGCATTGTGTCAAACGATGTGAGTGTCCTCTTACTGCATCAAGGATGCCAATATGAAGCATGCAGGAAGACACCGTGGTGTCCCTAGTGCGAGCGTTCCTCCCCATGCAAATGTTACACAGCCGTAGTCTGTTGGCAGTTTTGCATGCATGCATGTGTGCTTTGCAACTTTAACCCTGTTTTGACAACGTCTGCAGGCACAACAACTGACCGCAGCTCTGCATGAGCGTCTCCAACGGCGTGCTCTGCAGCAGTGGCGCGCCGCACTGCAACTTTACAAGGAACGTGAAGAGCGCATTCGCGAACAAATGTCACGCTGCCGCGTCAACCTCATTGCACGTGGCCATGCATCACCACGTGGCCTGGCCGTGCCCGTTTCTGGTTCGGGGGCCGGTGGTGGTTTCGTTGACGGCCAGGCCGCGAGTAAGCGGCCATGTCGGCGGTTGAGCGGCCCAGATGCCCGTTTCGCCGCCGCAGCCGTCGCCCCGCCTCGTGCACCCACGCCCGCACTACGGCTTCCTGACTTGCTGCTCCCCGTGCTGCAACGCACGATGCGGGCGGCCGGCTGCACGCTGGACAACGCAGCATCAGCGGGGCGTGGGAACAAGGCGGGCGCGGGTGCACAGCCGGATCTTGCGATATGGAAGCTGGTGGTGTGCTCGGGACTGCAGCCTGCGGGGCCGGGGCAGCCGCTGCCGTCCCTGTCGCCGGCGCACCAGCGGGCTGGGGAGTGGCTGAGGCAGAGGCTGTCCGGGGGCAGGCAGGGGACAGCGTACCAGCCACCCAGCGGTAAGCAGTGGCGTGGAGTGTATGTCTGGGCCTGTCGCGAGCATGCCAAACATGTACTGCATGCCATTGCTCATTCCGTACAGGCAGGCACGTAGACAACAAGCAGGGTGCCCCCATGCCCCCAAGTCAAGGGTTAGGGGACTGCCAAAACAGTGGAGTTTAGAAAGAGATTGTAGCCCGCCAGCGATTGCTCTTACGTTTAGAAACGATGTTCAAGGCGACATTGCAAATGATAACGAATGCAGACCACGAACATCATAGGCAGTGATTCAGGCAGCCCTGGCAACCGGGGCACCAAAGCCGAGTGCAGTATACGTCTGGGTGGCGTGAAGCATGACTTGTTCTGCTGGTGATAAGGTACAGGAGCTACAATGATGCCGTGGCCTGCGTGTTCGACGTCAATACACCATGAATGCACGAGATCTGTTATTTTCAAAGCTCCAGACTCTTCCGGCCATGTGATTGTCCGTGCGCATGCCAATCAGGCTCACGTGGTTTCAGCTAACCCTCGGCTGGTCTTTGCCTCCTGCAGGTTGTATTCTGTCCCTGCTGCTCCCCAACCCCTCCCCGTCAGGTTTCCCTGACTCCGTCACCAGCACCACCCAGCGCATCGCCATATGTGTGGAGGACCTGAATGCAGCCGCAGTGGCGGCGGAGCCCGCCTTGCTGCCAGAGCACAGCAGCCCGAGTATGGGCGCCACGTCAGCCATTCTCTTGCTGGTGGACGGGCCGGCGCAGGACTGGTCGGCGGCTGGGGGTCGGCAGCTGCCCGCGGAGCTGCAGGCATCGCTGAGCCGCTCCTGGGAGCAGCTGCAGCAGCTGCTGAAGCGGCTGGCCCCGCAGGTTAAGGTGCGAATCAGGGTCATGAATATCCATCTGGGCGTGAATGCCACTTGGAAACTTTGGCGCAAACCTCTCGACAGGGCACACCAGAACCACTTGAGTGGCTGGTTTGGGGGGTTAGCATCTGGTAACTTGGTGTTCTGGTATCCCCCTTGACAACGTGCCTTGTTGGATTGATGATCAATGTCTGCTGCACAGATTCACATGGCGCAAGTCTGAAACAACGGGCTGTTCCTATCAGCCGGGATCAGTTTTGATGAGGATGATTCTGACAGGTTGATACAGGTATCATAACACGAAAGAGTCCATCATTTCGCGCCCGATGCAGGTCCCAGTAGTGATGCTCTCCCTGACGGGCCGTGCGGGCGTCAACTCCGTCAAGGCCCACTTCCAGCAGAGCGCGGCGCGGTGGCCCGCGGGCGTGGTCTCCCGCCTGTCGCGCTGCACGCTGCTGGCCTTGCGGGACCCAGCACACCAGGAGGACGAGGTGCTGGTGCGGGCGCTGGGGGAGGAACTGGCACCGCATGCGCCCGCACCGTTCCTCGTCAGCGCAGGTGGGCTGCTGTGTTTCCTGTACCGGCGGAGTCTGAAGCTTATCAGAGGCGTGTCACAAACAATTCGGATGTGTGTTCCGGTTGGATTCTTGATGAAGTTTGTCGTCGGTGTGTCAGCTGCGTCTGTGTGGTGTTCTTCGCCTTGTCTCAGGGAACACTTTGCCCAAGTGGTGAAAACAAGTCCGCTTGTGTGTGAGAGGATGGCAGAAGGATGGTTTTCCCTGTAGGCTTCCCACGCCCTCAGGCTTCAGCAGGATATATCTTCCATGTGTATGGGACTTGGCGTGTGCATGGGACACGGCAAAAAGCATCTTGATGTGTGTGTGTTCTAGTTGAGTTTCAGTTTGGTCATATCTTGTGTGTGTCAGCTGGCGGCGCACTGTTTGTATGTGGTTCGGGAATGATGTTACACGCTGCAGGGTGGGGCAATCACATCGCAACAGCACAAAGCAAACACATTGTTACCATACCTTCTTTACGTGTCAGTCAGACGCCCATGCACTGTGTTGTGTGTGCCACCTCCTCTGTGACAGGCCACTTCAGATGCAACTGTTATTGTGAGACTCGAAAGTTGAAGTTGGCCCTGCCAGACGCCGGTTGGCCTCATCTTCTGCCATATAAGGTCTGTACTGCCTGTGTTGTGTTTGCCATAGGGTGTCCTGACACCACCCCTGCGTCAGGCCCCAACTCCCCCCGCTGGGCCGCAGCGCAGTCAGCCGCTGCCAGCCTGGCTGCCGCCTGCATCTCCGGCCCGCCCTGCTGGCTGGCGGTGGAGCGGCTGGTGCAGCAGCTGCTGGAGCAGTGCCTGGAGGAGCACCTGCCAGCGCCACCCAAACCGGGCGGGGAGGCGCAGGGCGCGCCGGAGCATCATGCAGGGCAGGTGGGCGGGGCAGGCAAGGGGAGGGTGGGATGGTACCATGTGTCACCTCTTTGAAAGGCCGCAGCACTGGTTCCAAGCAACCGGCACATGTTTGAATCCACGGATGGGAGTAGGAGTGCACTTGTTTTCTGCCCCTGCAGCTGAGTTCCTGCTAATCATCAAGATATGGTGGCATGCTGAGCATCAAACCCAGTCAGCCACGAAAAGCGGTCAGTTCTGATCGCATGCCCCGGGCCAGCCGTCACCGTCACTTCTGTACACACTGGATCTGACGAACTGGCAGTCTGCTCTGTGGTCACTTTACCACCTTCTGCAGGCCAACGTGGTTGGAGCCTTCAACGCCAGCCTCGAGGCCCTGGCCCGCGGCATACACGCCACTGCCACCTCCACCCTCGCCAGCTGGGGCCTGCCGGCACGCGAGCTGATTGGCTCCGGAGATTCCGATGCTTTGCCCCCCGCCTGCTGGCAGCCCGCACGCGTGCAGCAGGCGGCGGACGCAGTGCTTGCGGCGCGGGTGCCGTACGCCTCTCTCACGCTGCTGCAGCCGGTGGGCGGGGGGCCGAGCGTGGAGGGTGCTGTGGCAGCGTTTCAGCAGGTGCGTGCTCAACACCCGCCACTGGAGCACACACCAATGCTTGAGACACAAAAGCTGACTTGAGCGCGCTCGTCTTGAAGAAAGAGTATGTTGCTCAGCCTTGCTCTTGAAGACTGTAGCAACGGATGACCATGCATCCCCTGTGCAGGTGGCCATGCTGTTGCGTACTGCATGTGAGGAGTGGCTTGCGGCGCAGCACGCAAAAGGCGGCCCGCCCCGCTGCCTGCTGCTGCCCAGATACCGTCCCGGGGCGGCTGCGCGGGCCCTGGGATCCGCACGGCTCCGGCCCGCGGACCGACCCTTCAGCTGGGTGGAGCCATACACGGACGCACGTGTCGCTACACAAGTGGCACATACGTTGGACACGGTGAGTCACGTGAAACTGGGGTTGTTTCGTTCAAGAGGCCGTGATGCAGGGCATGGCTGGGGCAGCAGAAACGCTCAGGTGGCCAGGATTTACGTCGTCAGCACATCATCATAATCATCATTACATGGCTTTTCATGGTTCAACCCACGGTGCTGCAGCTAGACACAATATCTCTCCAAG
>QAXH01006540.1:1852-42965 GCA_004335635.1 Chloromonas sp. AAM2 | reverse complement strand
CAGGGCAATAATGGCAGGTTGATGAGTTCTGGCGTAGAGGTCAGCATTGCTGATCACCTCTGGGCCTAGACGTACATTATCAGCACATGTGTTGCTTCAAATGTTGTAAAGCACTTGGTTTTTGTTCGTTTGCCTTGTGAATTGCCTTGTGAGTTGCTAATGGCTGGCATTGGCTGCAATGGTCCTGCGCTGTCTGAATGGCAGCCCCGCATATGGTGGTGGACAATCGCTGAATGCATGGTTGAATCGTCGCCTCTGACATGGTGCCATGGTGACCACTTGATCAGCATGGCAACCCTCAACTAAACCTGAACGTCGGGCGTCATTTCTTACTGGCTAACATCTCGCCTTGTCTTTTCGCCTCATGGTGCCATGATGACCACTTGTTTGAGTGAGCCTCATCTCATATCAGCTGACGTTTGAAAACCCGGTGCCTGAATGCACCTGTTGGCTTGTGCAGGAGCCACTACGTCTCATGTCTTCGTACTCCGGCAGCAGAAGTGCGACACAGACACCCACACGCACTCTCTACCCACCCATACACTCAACAGAAGCTGGCCCAGTTGAGCAGCAACAGCAGCAACAAACCCAGCACCACCACCAGCAGCAAGCAGGGGCAGCTGGGCCTGCAGAGATTGCATACACCGTGCAGCCTTTGCTGTTTGGTGGTGTCCGCCCTGCCCCTCCCACCCCTTACACGGGTCAACTGCCAGCAGCCAGCAGTGCCCTGTTTGCCAGCCCACAGGTACAGCCGCCTAGTTGGGCTCAAGACACTGCATCTGCTCATACTGGCAGCTACACACAGGGGCCAGAGCTAGGGGGAGAGAGGGAGCGGTTGAGCATGGACGAGTTGCTAGGCTGGTCCCAGCGGCCTTCCCCCTTCACAAGACAGTACACGTCTCCGTATGCCTGTGCAGTTTCCGAGGAAGACCCGGTCAACGCAGCTGCAGAGAGGGTGATCAGTGCGATCAACGCTGCAATTGAACAGAAATGACCCCGACTGTAAAAAAAAGTTTGCCAGTTCTGGGACAATTCATGTGAGTACCACTGGAGCCTGTGTTGTAAGTGTCCGTTGTGTCCAACACTGGTCCCAGTGGCGATCTTGGAAACTGTCCCAGAACTGGCAAACATTCTTTTGCGCATATAGTGTTTGATGTTTGACCATATCCTGGCGTGCGGAAAGCTCACCAGACCTGACAGACACGAGTGAGGGAATGACATGAACATGACGGCTGAAATGCCGGGCGGTCGTCCTTTGAATACCAGTGTATGCCAGAACGTTTCCTGGAAGTCTACGTGTGTTGTTTGGTGCCTAAGACAGCTGTTGTTCCAGGGCGTGGTGGCAAACTTGTTAGCCAGACACCTGTGTCAAGGTGTTGAAGGGCTTATCTTGTTGACCTGCCTCCAATCTGAGATACGAACACCACGGATTTGAGCACCACCGCGCAACATTGAGACATTTTGCTGCACGCGATATTTCTGCATCTGTGCTGCTTACGTTGGCTGATGCTCACAGGGCTGCCTTGTAATCAATCGTATGCTCAGCGTATCTGGCACGGGCTGTTGAGTTAAGAACACAAGTGGTTTTTTGCCTTTCCGCGCTTTTGGACTGCAGCTTGGCAACTCCAGATACTAGAGCATTGAGATTCCCGCTGCTGCAGGTATTGAGTGGTGGGCAGTCAGCAACATGCATGCACGACCTTACAGACGGTAGGTCATAGCAATTGGCAGCACAACATGCTCCTTGCCTGCAGGGTACGAGATTTGTGTTCCAGCCATGGTTGCTACGACCCTGGAGCGGACATGTATGTCAAGCTGCAGATGCACGCAAACGTGTCAAGACAGGCAATTGAGCAAGAGCCAGGCAGCTGAGATTACATTAGGGGGTGTCACATGCACCAAGCGCGAATGCTAGCAAGCCATGCAAGAGCCGAGGTTGGATACTGTCCTGACCAAGAAAAGCGAAAGCAAAAGTCAAAGTGCATGAAAGACCAGAAGGCAACCCAAGCAAAGAAACATTCATTTCAAAATAATGTGATCGGCACTGAATAATATGTTCAAGTGCGCCGCAGTTCAATCAAGAATCTGGAAACGCAGCATTGGCTTGCACAACCAAACGTATGCACAGCAGTTTGGTGTTCTGATTGGCAGACGTGGTCATGCCAAAACTGCCAGTCTGACTGCACATCCTACTGTGCCCGTAAAGCCAAGTGCATATTCTGTGCCCGTGCCCAAGCACGCTGTCCTGGCATATCATGCAGTTGGCCATACTGCGGATACGGATAATTGGCCATACCGCAGATACGGATAAGTTGGCCCATGTCACACTGACTCCAGTCTGTTCCAGGCAACTGTCCCAGAACTGGCAAACATTTTTTTTGTTATCTCCGTCAAATCCACTGTAAGTGGCCATTGGGAGCCATTGCCATGGCTCGGCACCATTACAGTTGAAGCTCGGTCACCGAGTGACCGCACTCGAAAGCCAGCAAGGCAGCGCTGTTCACCGTTTCCATCGTGCAGGACCTACTTCAACCGCTTTCCCTTGGTACTTTTGACGGTCTAGCCGAGAGGTGACTTCCCCTTCCATCTGCTGGTAATGCTGTTGCTGCCCTGCCTTTATGTCCTCTGCTCGTTGCATCATCTGGGCCTTGTACGCAGCTTCCATATCCACATGCTGCTGAGGCAGCCCTCCACCCATGCCATAGGCAGTGCCTTGGATGGCCACTTGGTATGGGTACCCAGGGCCGGTTTGCATTGAAGGCATGGAGTAGGCTGGGCCCCATACAGGAACTGTGCCCGGTTGCTGCAATAGACTGTCGACATACCCAGGGGGTGCAGCTGGTGCCGGTGCCTGCTGATTCGCAAACTTGCGACCTTGCTTTGCGTTGTGTTGGTGCGGTTGGCGTGGGCTGGGGTAGGCTGCCGAAGCCGCGGCTTGCATCGCCGTGAAAAAGGGCATTCCCATGGCACCTGGAGGAGGGTGTTGCTGCCCGTACTGATTTGTGAGAAGGCCGCCGTGCCAAATGCCGTACGGCCCGTAGTTCGGCATGGGACCAGGGACGGCAAAGGGTTGCACGCCATTGGCATTCACACCCTGATGGATGGGCGGCAGCTGAAGTGAGAAATCTGTCGCGGCAGCATGACTCTGCTGTTGTAAATATGGCAAGGGTGGCGCTTCGCTTTGCGCGTGCCCACCTTTGTGCGCCGCGATCGTCGCATGATGCGTGCCGTTCCGAGTGCGACCACTCTTCGCATGGCGCTGTGCGACGGCTTTGTGTGGCACAGGCTTACTGCTTGGAATGTGCGTGTGAAGGGGCTCGATCGACGGGTCTGCCCTCAGTTGTGGTGCCGGCGAAGGGCTTGCACCTTGCCACATGCCGTACGGAGGCATGAGCAGGCCTCCAGCGACAGGTTGCTGCTGGCCCTGTGCCATGCACATGACTGACTGCTGTTGTGCCCACATGTTTGCGATCTGCATGGGCATTCCCGGAAAGTTCTGTTGGTGCATATCCGGCATGGTGCCGAGTTTTGGTGGCTTTAGCGCCGGTGCTGCAAGAGCCTGCTTGGGCACTTGCCGTGGCTGTAGATGGAGCGGCATTCTTACTTCTGGAAGGAAACGGCGTGGCTTATGAGGACCGGTATCAACAGGTTCGTCGCCCTGTGGCAATGTGGATGCGTGCCCTGTCATTGCGCCGGCTGGGTAGCCAGGAGCAATCAATTGACTGCCGGCACCACTGGCCTGCTGCTGGTGCTGGTGCCGATGCGGCTGTTGCTGCTGTGTCAGCTGCTGCTGGAACGCGTGTGGTTGTTGCGACTGCATCTGGGGGTTTGACTGCAGCCCCTGGCCAGCGAGTGGCTGCTGCACTGTACGGTGCTTCAGATTCGGGGACGGATGCGTTTTGAGAGGACTGTTAAAGCGCCGGTAGTGTTGGGGGCTGCCCATAGGCGAGTTCTCATCCAGCTGGTCAGCCCACCTGCAAACAAGCGCAGAGATAAAGCCCCAGTCAATGGTTTGTTCGACGTTTGTACTACATGCCGCCCTACCTTAGGCTGGGGGCTTATGTTGCTGGAGTTGGGATTAGAGGGGTGGCGCGTATGCGAGCAAGGCCTGTCCAATGTTTCGCTAGCAGTTCTGGACTGCTGGAATCAATGCTGGGTCGCTGAGGTTGGGATCAGAGAATCAAGGGCATGTTGATCACGTCACTCTCAGCGGCAAATGTGCAGCAGAGGACGTGCAGCGCACTGTACACCCCTTGATGAGCTGCTGTGTGCACTCTGTCACGCACCTGGGGAGCATTGGCTCGATCGTGCTGGTACTGCTGCCTTGACGACGAAACGGCGATGAGTGCTCTTCCGCTGTCTGTGCCTCGTAACTGTGCATAACGTGCGAGTAGGATGCGCCTACTTCGGGCGACCTGGATGGATGCGGGCCTGGTGGTGTTGCCTTCGGCGCAGGGATTACGAGAGCAGGCGGCTGCTTGTTTGCTGTGTCACGGTTTGTAGGTTTGCGCTGTGGTAGCCCCCAGTTGATGGGGCCGGGTTTTGTTGTAGCTGTCGCGAGCGTACCTGGTGCAAGCGTGGCAGAAAATGCTGGTGCCAGGGCTTTGGGCTTGGCTGCTTCAAAGGATGTTGCGCCCTGCAATACACGGTGTTGTTCTTCTGACGGCTGCAAGTGCTGGTGTTTCTGGGTTGGACCTTTGGCTGCGGGCCCAGCAGTCGTCAGAGCTGCCGAAGCAAGCGAGGGTGCCGGCAGGCTACTGAAGCTAGAGAACGGGCCCACGCCGGCCTCCCGTTGAATCGCAACCGCACGCTCCTGTAACGCCTTACTTTGTTCCTGCAACAGCCGGCTTTCCTCTTGTAGCCTTGCCAGCTGTTGCGCGATAGCTTTGGAGCGGGCTTGTTGCGCGGCCTGGAATTCCTGCGGTGCTTGAGCAGACGCCTGCTCCTGATCCCCAAATGAAATGCCTTCCTCTGAGACATCCTGGCCGGGCTCACCGTTGCCTCCCGTGCGGGTTTTTGACTGGGAATCGGACTGGAAATCAGGTGGCGGGCTTGGAGGTTCAGGTTGATCCTCATAGCGAAGTTTGTTCACCTGCTGGGCCCGCTTGCGCGCTAGCACATCAGGGCTGTGCATGTAAAGCTGCATTGACACTGCGTCGCCTGGGCCACTGACTTGACGTAGCTCCCGCTGCTGCTGCTGTTCTCGCTCTTGCACCGACGAGGATGCGAACACAGATAGCTGTGTGTAGGTTCTGCCTGTATGTGGTGCCCCTTCAGCTAGGGGCAGCACCCTACGCGCATGTGCGGGCGGGCTGTCGAGTGCTGCCGCCCGTGCCATTATCTCTTCTGAGTCTACGCGTTGCAGAGGCTGCAGCTCCAGCGACGCTCTGCTCTGCCCCAGACCAGCACGCTCCCTGCCCGGCTGCTGGCTGCCATGCGCTGCATCGGCGACGTAAACTTCGGACGCGCGCCGCGCGTCGGTTGCCACGGTCAGCGCCTCTGGGGCAACGTGCATGACAGGCGTCTTGTTGGTGACTGTATCTTCCAGCTTTTCATCGCAATTACCACCTTCGTCCGTAGCGCTAACGTCATCCGGATGGACACCCGCATCCCGGAGCACGCAATCCATGGCGCGTTCCTGCCGTGCTAGTTGCAGTTCCGTTTCTTCGGCGGCTGCGCTCAATTCCTCCTCAAGTGCCGCTTCACGCTCCTCCAGCTCGCACATCAAGCGGTCGTTGAGAAACAAAGCCTGCAGAACAAGCACAACATTTTCCGCCTGACGTCCTGAGTACTTGACGTCCTGCTCTGCTCTTGCCACAAACTGCTAATTGTTTTGCTCGACTGCAACAGCACCTGTAATCTGAACTTACAGGAGGTGTGCCCATGCCTTCTACAGGATGCATGGCCGGCAGCAGCTGGTTCAGTTGCAACTCCTGGGCTATGCGAATCGTGCCAGCACGTGGAATGGACTGGCTTAGAGCGGCCTCTCCAGCAAGTGGTGGTTCAGTCGCGGCTGCAAGGATCTCCTGTGATTTCCGAGTGTTGCGGATGTTGTACATCTGAGAGTAACCAGCTGCGCCACGTGAGCGCTGGGGCTGTATGGCACCTGTACAACATGCAGGTAGTACGTGGAGTTGACTTGTCGCCAGTGGTATCAATGTGCAATGTTTGCAGCAGCAGCCGCATGATGATGATGGCATGCAGGGCTGCTGCAAGAACAAACCTTGTGATGCCTGCAGCGGTTTGTGGGCATCAGGGCTGTGGCTGCGGGCTGGGCTGCGGCTCATGCTGTGCTTGGAGTGTGAACGGGATGCCTTGCTTAGGTCCACGTCCTGCACGGCAGACGCAAGTGCATGTGTAATCGCCTCCCACCAGAGGTAGCAGGTGCTCATGTTCCTCAAAGCATCATTAGGGGCCACGCCAGTGGAGCTTAGTGCAAGGTTCATGGCTGCCAATCACTCACAGGTACGGTGCTGCGGCCCCTTCCAGCACCGGCTCCTGCTTTGTCCCTTTTGCCAGCCCCCAATGGCTGAGTGGTATGCATGTCTTGATTACTGTCATCCGGGTCAGGACCAGCTTCATCAGAAAGATGCCTGCCCTGCATTGTGAGATCAGGACGCATTTCAATGCAGTCGATTGCCCAGAGCAAGCTGGGGTATGGTGTGGAGGCATGCGCAGACTGTTCAGGCTGACGCTTAGCAATCACTGACCTGGGCTGCTTCTGCAAGGCTCGCTGTGCCTGACGGCACTGATGTGTTGTCCTGTTCCAACGTGGAGACAGCTTCAGCAGGCTGCTGCTGTTGCTGCTGCTGTTGCTCCAGCTGCTGCTCCTCCAGCTGGTGCTTCTGCTGCTGCTGCTGCTCCTCCAGTTGGTGCTCCTGCTGCTCCAGCCCGTGCTCCTGCTCCTGCTCCTGCTGCTGGTGTTGCCCTTCCTCCTTTTGCTTTAACTCTGGTAGTGCAGGCCAACTCTGGACAACCTGTGCACAGTTTGGGCATAGAGCAGCCTGGATGCATTTTGCGGCATGCGGTGTACGACAGCTGGGTAACATGACTGGCACGGTGCTGCGGCGAGGAGGAGAAGTGTCCCTTCCTCGTCCGTGAGATATGAACCCGAGCTTGGTCACTCGGCGGCCTGGTGCGCTTTTCCCTTCAAAGTCAAACTCACCTCAGCAGCTGTATCGCTCAGTTGGAGAGTGTCAACAACGATGTCTGCCAGCAGCTCATCGCAAACTACTCCAATCGCAGAGAGCTCGGACATGCCCATCCTATGCTTTCAAACGGTCAATCGCTCCAATGGGCGCATCAGGATTGCATTGCGCAGCTGTTATCTCTGATATGGCTAGTTTCTGATGCTGCAGTCCAGTGCTGGGCCCAAATCTGCCGTACTGGACGGTTTTAATGACCCGTACAGGCTTGCGCGGTTGCCGTCGGATCGCAGGCACTCTGAAAGATGGAACAGAGTAGAGGCATACACAGTGCTACACAACAGAGACAAACTTGGAATCGAGCGGCCCAACACTTGATTTCACGTGGCAATAACCGACTTTTCAAAAGTTGTGTCCTCATTTTGAGCTGGCGCACGCATGGCGCAACTTGGATTAGCTCAAGATGGCCGCAGCCAGCACGACCGATGCTGTCTGGCGCATGCTCGAGCAAAACAACAAACCTTACAGCCTTCAAAACCTTGTCGATCTTCTAGCTCATGCAGGTGACTGAAAAATGGAACTGTTATGCTTTTGGCAAACTCGAGAAATGAAGGCATGCATGTGACATCTGTCACGTCCACCCGTGGCTTGCGTGCTGCGCTCAGGCCACAAGAAGGCGGGCATACAAAAGGCTTTGGATGCGCTTGTTGAAGCGGGCAAGGTTACTGGCAAGGTAACATAACGACTGCTTCCACAGCACAACCTTTTCCACGGTATGCTCCTGCAGGTGGTAGCTCAGCAAGTGGTAGCTTCAGCTATCAATCCATGTGCGCAGGACTTTGGCAAGACAAGGATCTTTTGCCCAAATCAGGGCAACTACACTGTTTTGAGCAAGGAGGTGGGTATGCATAACGACATGTAAAGTCAAAGCAGGTTTTAAAACTTGGTGTATCGCACTGTGCCACTGACACCTTTGTGATTCCCATGCCTGGCAATAGGGTTGTATCACAGCAATTCAAAAGGCACCAGCTGCATCAGCAAGCATCAGTCGTAATGAAGCCGTAGATGCCTGGTGTGCAGCTCATGGTCCACCAGTCTGTGGTGTATCCGGCTACATGCACACAGAGCCGACTTGCACACAGCGTCTGATTGCTGCCCCGTGCGTGGCTGAATTCAGGAGCTGGATGCAAAGAAGAGCACCATAGCAGCGCTCAACCAGCAATTGCAGGGAGAGCAGGAGGCGTGCAGGCAGCTGGAACAGGGTAAGTACTAGGCATGGGGTGAACCATCACACAGCACAAGATATACCATGCTACGAGTATACCATTTTCAACACTGCACAGGACAGACCTTGTTGCACACAGCAATCTGGTGGACCGGAGAACTCACGGACACCAAGATGTAGAGCTAGCCGCTCCCGCAGCATTGCCAAGCACAGTCTGGGTTTGATGTATCCCACATAGACAATGCCCGTTCCCGGACACCACTAACCTTGCATGATTGGCAAACCCGGGCTGTCTGTGACCTGTCCAGCGTAGTCATTTCAACTCAAGACCGTTTTGTTCGACCGCCGGTCGCCAACCGGGCTTACCCACAACGTGCGCAGAGTTGTCGTCCTTGCGCAACAATGTGCCAATAGCGGACATGCAGATGGAGGTGCAGGCATTGCAAGCCAAGGTGGGCAGGGGAGCACATGCACCTGTTCTCAATGTGCACTGATCCAAACATGTTGGCCCAATTGGCTGGAATTCGTTGACGTTGACGAAAACGATCAGATCATGATTTTGTACACTGCACTCAGGGGCAAAGGCTTTCCAAATGTATGGACCATAGGAACGAATCCCCACAAGTTGACCCCACGAATTGCTTGTAAACACCCCCTCCCCCTGCCTTCCTGCTGCACTTGTGGTTTTGCATGCATGGTGTGACCTAACTATCCTGGCCAGTCTGACTGTGATCTGCTCGTGTCAGCAGCTGTCGCTTCAGTTACCGTATGCACATGGTTCATAGCGCCCCTCACACGAGCACGCGTACAGCAGTGCACAATGTGCATGTGCACCTTCCTGGAGCTGATACTGTCGCATGCTGTGCACGTGTGCAGTTGCCTGGGTTGCGAGCCAAGCTCTCAGCTCTACAGGGCGAGGGTGCAGTGTTGGTGACGGCGGAGGAGCGAGCAGCTGCACAGAAGGTGCGTGCAGTGGGCCAGGGCAAGGACCAAGCTCTGATGACATGCAGATACCATGCAAGTCAGGATCCCATTAGGCGCAGCCACACTCTGCATCAACGCCAGACGCCACAAAAGCAGAGCTTACCTGCACTCATCTCACGCCTGTTGAACGTCTGCATCTCATGAAGAGTTGCAGTGTCAATGGTCAACAGGGCGAAGCATTGCAGGGCGTTGAAGTACTAAGGGAGTTGGCAGACGTAGAGGTGAGTAGGCCAGGCCGGGCTACCTTACAAACCTTGTGGTGTGTTCCATGCTCTTCTGGTGCAGGCACTGTCAGGCGCTGTGGACATGTGGCGAAAGAGGAAGAGCATGTTCAAAAACATATGGTAAGCGGCAGTGGCACTTACATCGACAGTGCCGTTCAGAAGTGTGGTGCCATCGCGTGTTACATGCCACGTTGTGAACACAGTCGTGCTTCAGCAAGTTCAGAACAAGAAAGATGCCGCTTAGCTGGCGCAGTGCTGGACGATGTAGTTCAACTCTTTTGACTCCACACCAGGTTAGGTGCCCAACGACGTTCTTAGGTGCCCAACGACGTTCTTAGGTGCCCAACGACGTTCGGCTGCTGCGTCTGTCTGTCTTGCAGGGAAGCTGTGTCCGAGGGGTTAGAAAATGTCAAGAACGCAGACGCCTTTGAAGAAATGGGTGTGGACACTGATGAGGCCATGGGAATGGATATACAGGCGCTGGAGAAGCTGGCAGGCTCAGCTAAGACAGCCATGGCGAACAAGCGCATGAAGCTGCGGTGATGGTCACTCTGTGAACCTTACAATTTGTACCTTTCATATTTGTGATCAGGAGGCTTTTGACGGGCTACAAACAGCTTGCGCCTTTTGCCCATCAAGTTTTGGAAATGTGAACTTTCTCGTTGAGATTTGATAGTACCAGTCCTTGTCAACAGAAGTGAGAAGTGCATTTGGTTTACAGGAACAAATGCGTTGCACAAAACGCACGATTGTAGTGTCTGTAATGGAATCCTAAACCAATACATGGCTTCTTCAGGACTATACCGGGCTTTCCACTAAAGGATACGAGAACGGACGCAGTATGACCAGGTTTGGCCAGTTGTTAGCAGTTTGTTCAACAGCAATGGAAATCACGCACCCCCAAGAGCCTCCCCTTGTGCTCGGCCAGTTCATATGAAATTTATCCTATTTGCAACTGTGGTGCGTCGTTCCGATCGGTTGACGGAGGAGCACCAAGGGCCAAGCGTACAAAACTCTGTAAAGCCATGCAAAGCCGGCCACCCATGCAAGAAAGCAGTGCAGAAGGAAGCAGGGCCGGACGTCTCAGCCTTGAACGATTCAGGCGGACTAGACTTTCTTTCGCTGCACCACTTATTTTCAAAACAAAAAACCTCGAGCAACCACCAACACCAACACCACCTTGAACACAAACCGTGAGACACCGTCAGGGGTGTGGTCCCGATGGTGCATTACACACAACACCTTGATCGCAACCAGAAACACAACGCCAGCCTAACCCGTAGTGCTTGTCAAAGAATTGCTCAACTGCTCGTTCAACACACTGCCGACCCACAACAACTGAACGAACCCAGCTCAAGGAAAAGTGATGCCTGACACAGCAATCAGACCAGTCACGCGGAAAACACTGGCTACATAACAGATGTGTGAGTGTGAAGGCGGGATGATCAGGATAGATGATGATTAAAAGATTTCATTCGCACGAGGTCCTTCAAACCCTGAAATGTACATGTGCTCTCACCACACGCCTTTGCCGCACAAGCCTGCATTTGTGACTTTAAAGCCAATGCTATAATGTGAATACCGCTGACCTTTTTTTTATCCAATCGATCTTCCTGGAGGAAGATCGCCAGCCACTAACAACAATCCTGAGGCAGACACAACAAGCCTTCAAGAGCCTCCTGCTGCAGAAACGCCGGACTTCCTGCTGCACAAGCACAGAGGCTTGCTAGCTTTAGCTCATGCGCTCTGTTATCCGTAGTGCAAGCTGCTTGATCACTCGCTGTCTGCAGTGACGAATTGCCGGTCCTTGTAGCGCGCCACAAATTCAGCCAGGGCGTACACATCCTCAAAGGTGCTGAGCCACCCCAGGGAGGCGCGAATGCTGCCCAGGGGCGCCTGAACCCACCTGCAGAGCAACGGACACATCAACAAATCGTTCAGAAGCGTTCAGAGTCACTAGGTGGTATACCGTAATGCTCAGCGAAGGTGGGAATCTGATGCCTCGAAGCAGTTACAACCGCACGGCCACTGTGATACATCCGCTGAGCTGAGCCCGGGGCTTCCGCCATGATGACCGAGCGACATGAGGCCTGCTGCGGAGTTCTCTGTTGGCCGCACGCAACCGACAACAAAGCCACTGCTTTGCAAGAATCACACATTTGCATCTGGCACGTACTTGCTGTTCGCATCCGGTTGTGGCAGTCCCAGCTCCAGTCGCTGTGCCTGCGAGAGCGTCCGCAGCGAGTCGGCCGAGTGCACCTCCGCCCCGCGCTGCGAGGCGGGCCGCTGGACGCTCACGTACTCAACTTCGTCGTCGCAGCCCTCCTTCTCACCAGCCAGCGTTTCGATTTCCTCATCAGTGATACCTGCGTGCCACGGGCCGGTGCCACGAAATCCAATACTAATTCAGATTATACCGGACATGAGTGCGCGCCTAACTCCTGCTAACGGTTGGACCTCGGGCCAACCTGCTCAGGGAGCCTGTCCTACACAATCTCATAGTTGTCACACATCCTGAATTCGTACCACCAGCCGACTGTGCCCATCACAGCACGAATCAGGAATTCTACACCAATGCGGACTGAGAGAACTGTAACCGACATGCCGGGCTCTGGATTCGTTGGACCAGGTTGGGCACCCACCAAGGTAGGCGTAGCATGCTCCGGGGTTGCACTCGGCGCCGGTGCGAACGTGGAAGCCCTCTGCCGCAGCATCACGTTCAAACTCGCGGTAACTGATCGGCAAACCATCGGGCGCCCGCAGCTGGAAGTTAACGATGCCGCCTTGCACCTGCGCAACGGACAGGCACCACTCAACCACTCAACAAGAACCCCAGCATCTTCCTTACTGGTGGGCCTGTGACACCACTGGGGTGCTGTGTGCTCTTGCAAGGTTCAAACGCAGGGTGTGCCTTGCATCGGCTTTTCGTTGTCGCTCACGTTCGCTGCATGTGTGGCCCTCTGCTGAGCTCACTGGTGCAACCATTTCTGCGCACCTTGCGGCGCTCCATGCGCGCATGCTTGCCAAACACTCTGACAAGCGGCTTGCCGTTGGAGTGCCGCAGCTTGGTGAGCGCCTCGAACAGCCACTCGGTCAGACACGCAACATGGGCTTGGATGCTGCAGGACAAAACGTTCACATATTGCACAGTGATGGAGACCGGAACAACAGGCACAGAATGCTGCACACGTTGCAACCACTGTCAGAGCTGGCACGAACGTACACGCGCTCATAACTCTGTTGTACTAGCCCATTGGCCTAGCCAGCAGCGGATAGCACCATGCACATGTAACCCCGAGCCTATTTTCATGCTAGCGCACTGGCCTGACCGCACAGCTGCACATGAGCGCTTGCCCTGCCTACCTGGCAATGCCTCCTAGCTTGTCCATGACCGCAAAGCCATGCTTGAGCGAGATGATGTCGAGGAATGCCACGGTGCCATCCTCAAGCATATCACTCGGCTGCAAAGAAACGCACAAAGAAACGTCCATGCAAGCTCTGTCAGAGGAGATATTTCACCGCAATCTGTGATGCAACACCCACTGCGACCATTTCTGGTGTGAGGGAGTATGTGCCAGGGAGAGGTGGGGCCCCTTGCTGCTGCATACCAACCTTGGCTGTGCCTGCTCACGCCCCACCCCGTCCTCATGCACACCGCCCCTGTTTACCTGTCCACCCACCCGCCCCACCTGTACATACCAGTGTTGCACCCTAGCAAATGCTTGTTCGCGGATTGCTTGCACGTGGTGTCCAATCAATGCCCATACTGTTTAGTTTCCGTATTGCCGCTTGCAGACGCCTTGTGTCGCCAATGCACTGACCCTATGCCATTGATCAAGTTGCCCCTGCACCGCTTACCCTGCACCACTTACCCTGCACTTGAGCGTGTGAAAGTTGTCCTTGGAGCTGACCAGCGCCACCGAGCCACCGCCCCAGAACACCTTCTTGAGCAGCGGCACTGCCTCCGTACGCACAAGCAAGGCGCCCAGACCCGTAGGGTAACCAAACATCCTGCACAGGCACGTGCACACAGCAAATCAACCACCGGGTACTTGGCTCCAAAACCAAAGAATTTGCCAACAGGCACCAGAAATGTACCATTCATTCCAGTCAAAAACGTGGCTGCGAAACCAGGGGAGCTCACAATCTGTTTGTTTTGTTGTTGGCGCCTTGACTCATACCCCTGGTCTGCACTGCTATTACTGCAGTCGCCATTGCTTCACAACAGCTTTCACCACTGCTTCACTACAGCTTTCACCACTGCTTCACTACAGCTTTCACCACAACCGGTCAAACAGGGCCAATGAGGATGCTTGCAAACAGCACCCTCCTCAGCATGGTGCATAGTCATACAAAGCCGTGGTGGCCGAGACGCAAGTGGTTTTTGAGGTTAGAGTGGCGCTTTGCAATACACCTGCAATCGGCCTTCCATGGAGCCGATGTCATCAAGCCTGACGACAATGGATTCCACTCAACATCCTGATATTGCAAGTCGGCGATTTGGATTCAGTTTTCAAATGCCATGTAATGTTGCGGCGTTGCGGCTTGGATGGGCGATGTGGATTCAGTTTTCAAATGCCATGTTATGTTGACGATGAATGAATAATGGAGCCACAGAGCCAATCTGAGCAACGTACTTGTAGAATGCGATGTCCACGAAATCCGCCGATACCTGCGACAGGTCCAGGGGCTGAGTGGGCGTGTAAGCTGCCGCATCGATCATGACCATCCACCTGAAGTGTGACAGAAAAGCGGTGCGGACGAAACGACGTCAGAGCGGGCAACAGGAGCGGGAGCGGGATCGGGAAGCGGAAGCGGAAAGCGGGATCGGGAATGACAGCAACGTGGTCACCAGACACGAAAGGCAACCAGGTAATCTCCTTGTAGGTGTAGAAACGTAAGCATGATAAGCTTGGATTCCCTGCTGTCGTTATGCTGCACACAGATATCGTATGCTCTGTGCAGTTTGACTGCTGACAGACCAGCCTGCGTGGCGTCTCATGCTGTCACACTCACTTGTGTGTGGCTGTGCTTCGCCGCTTGATATCCGCCGCCCAGGACAGGGGGTACTTCACACCAGCCTGCACACACGGCAACACAGCATGATGACCACATGATTTCCGTCAGGTCAACGTTTGAAACGTCAAGAAACGTTTAAAAACGGCAACTGTGCAAGTATGGACAGGTTCAAAGAGCATAGCCTTGCACATCCCGCATCAGCTAGTTAGTTGTTGTGCTGCTACACTGCTACCTGCCGCGCCACTACCACTCACGAAGTTCTCCTCTGCTGGGTAGGCGAACAGACTGTAGGTGACCTCCTCTTCCTTGGGCGGCTCGTCGTCAAAGCTGACCTGAATATCAGGACCAGGAGCAGCACGCACATCCCTGATGAGGTCACACCTAAGCCTCATATAACGTACTGCTCCCAGCTAACTAGCGCCTGACTAGTTTGTGTGGCTTTAATCGCATGTTTGGCCGCATCTACACGGTCCATGTCAAGTCATCATATCCAGAGTTCGTTATCCATAGCTGTTCAACGCACCAACTTCCATCCGATCCGGCCCAGTGGTCGAAAAGTCAGTGGTCTGGTCAACGCCCCTTTTGGGCAACTAAAGCGCAGGGCCACCAAAGCGCAAACTAGTGTGGAATTGTGGTGTGCTGGATAAAATACATAGCCCTGACAACACCCTGGTGTCATGACAGGTAGTAGTGCAGGCAAATCCTGCTCAATTGAGGTACAAGCCCCACTTGCAGCGATGAAGACTGCAGCAAGCCATGTGAACCAAGTACCCTGTGCACACATCAAACCAAGGCACATGTCTACGCACATGGCTGTGCGGCTGCGCACCTCGCACTCCCCCGATGCGTTGACCCCGGAGCAGTCACCGGGCACGTGGTCATGCTTCGAGGGCATGTCTTCGAAATCGTCCTCGTAGGGGGGTGGGGGTGCGCGCAGCCAGTCCGTCACAAGGTTCTCGTCCACAGACTGCAGGCATGCATGCAGCATACCAGGGCGCATGTCGCTCCAGCACAACACAACTAAAAGTCTGCAAGACACAATACGGCATCTGGTGCCCTATAACAGTACTGCAGCAGGTCTGCATTCAGTGTTCCAGAATGTTCGTAACCTGACCAGCCCTTCGTACAACTTCTCATGCCACCAGCCTCGGCAAGTCCACACAGCTTCACGTAGCTGATGGGTGGCTGGTGAGGCTTGTAAAATGGCCATGTAACCGGCAGGCCAGCTTTCCCCTCCTTCCGTGGCCTAGCGCTTCACCTGGAACTGTCCGTCATGAGACAGGGTGTACTCTCGGATGCCCAGCACGCTGTTGTGGTTCTCCCTCAAGTACCTGCGGGGGCCACAGAGAAGGGCAAATCAGTCAAATCATGAAAATACGTGCGGGTGCCACAAAGAAGGGCAAGTCAGTCGAACTCATAGAAATACCTGTGGGTGCCACAGAGAAGAGCAGGAACCGGGTCAACAATAACAGGGTTGGGATAAAGGTTAGCATCGCGTGGCATCATCTCTTAGTGCAATACGAAGGACAGCAGCAGTGTGGGGCACCAATGCATTGCCCCCCGCCACATCCAGCTGGCCATTCGCAACGATGAGGAGCTGTCCAAGCTGCTGGGCAAGGTGACCATCGCCACAGGCGGTGTGCTGCCCAACATTCACAGCGTGCTGCTGCACGTTTTTGATTTCGGTTCAAACTGTTGGTTGCCCATTGCACACAAAGCCATGAAACCAAAGCTATTGTCATAGAAGTGTGCTTGCTGGTTATCTGCACTCCCAAAGGCAGTGTGATGCACACACCTGAAGAGTGACTTGGACGACCAGGGGAACGTTTCTCCCACCAACTGCAGCGCGCCGGTGGCCGACCGGGTGAAGGCCACCTGCCACTCGGCAGGGTCTGCATTGAAGAAACGTAGAATCTGCTCGCGGACCTGCAGCCAGGGTGCACTTGCAAGCCAACTTAGAACTCATCACTGTCAACCGAAAGGACACCCATGTACTTCTGATTCGCTTTCATGCACATGGCTCTTCATACACACTGCTCTTGCACGTTCCATTAAACAACTGTCCACGAGCACGTTCCATTAAACAACTGTCCACGAGCACGTTCCATTAAACAACTGTCCTCATCGCAGTCAGGTATGTCAACGTAGTCGACCCCTTCAAGAACATCATGATATACAGTAGTGTGTTTTCTTTACTACATCCGTATCGTCCCACAAGTGGAACAGAAGATGGCGTGAATTCCAAGTACAAGTAGCAATGCAAACAGTATAAACAATACGTCAGTTGGAGCCGTATTCCCCTGCAGCGTTCGTCGCATGTCCCGACAGGAGCTAATTCCCCAGCAGTGTCATATTGCAACATTCTCAAGTACGATCCTACCAAGCACTGAGCATGCGCTGGGCCCTGGGCCTGTTCGAACACAATCACGTCACGTTGCCCATGCACCTGTGTCTGCACACCCATGCCCACACACCTCGTCAATGCGTTCCCCAGACAACTGTGAGGACGGATTCTGTGCGTGTGGGTTGCCGAACATGGTGCTCCTTAGCTCGTTGAATGCAGCCTCAACTTGACTGTTGCAGTACACACCGCTGCCCGTGTAGTCCTGCAAGTGATTCCGCAGTTATCATGATACTATGGGATTCACCACACGCGGAATGTAAGCCGATAGGACGCTGCAGAGGGGACGCAATGGAAACTGGGTGTGTGATGCCATGATGTGTGCTGTGCCAGCCTGAATTCCATGTAGTGTCTCACGGTGCAGACTTGAGTCCAAACGCCACAGCAACAGCGTTCCATGTAATGATGATGATGATGATGATGAGCGTTCCATGCCCTGCCATGCACAGCATTCCGCCAGCCACTGCTAAGTGCGCGTAAAGAACCATGAGCACACATGCCTCATGCCAGACGTGATACCTGCCAGACGTGCTGTTGAACATGCCTCTCCCTTTCCGCTCACCAGGTAGTGTTGTGTGCGCTTGCTTGGCCCCAGGGGCGGCATGCGAGTGCCCACCTCCCGAGCGTACAGGTCCTCAATCTGCCCCCCGTAACCGTACTCACTGCCGACCCTGTGAGCAGGGCATTGAAGAAAGCATGGCAAATGCTTCAAGAATGCATGTGTGACGCCGTGTAAGACCTCAACATTGTTTACCCAGACTGCAAAACCTGATGGCACAAGTAGGGAAGAGAACCACAGCAATCTTATGCACGGACGCAGGAGATCAGGGACGGATACATATCATGGCATGGAGGCATGCTATCAGAGACAAAGGGCTTCAGGGCCGACTTGTTACAACCTCTCAGCGTCAAACCGGTCTGTCTGTGACCGCCTTTATGTTGACAGACGGCAAGGATAAGTCGCTGCTGGCGTTACTGTGAGCAACCTCCATGCCATAGCTGCACGCCATGCCAGCCCATGCTCAAAAGCAAGTCCGCCGCCAAACATATGATCATGCGTCCCAGGAAATTGGACTGGCGCCGAAGGCAACGACTACAACAATCAATGAGAACCTTTAGGCGCACCTATTCAGGAACATCTGTCGCTCCAGCGCCCAGGTATGTCCGAACTGTGCCTTAAACGCAGCCAGGTACTGTTCTGCATTACTCGGCACATCAGCACTGCTGACAGGAGCCCCGGCCGCACCGGCCGGTGCAGTCACCGCTTGCGCAGCTGCAGTCTGTTCCGCTGCAGCTTGCACAACCTTTTCTGGACTGGCGCCGCTGCTGCCATTGGCTGTGCCGTTGGCTGCAGCAGTTGCTGGGCTGCCTTGCGTGCTGGGTGCTGCTGGGGCACCACGTATAGGGCTGGCAGGGACGGGAGGAGCAGTGGGAGCGCCGTTGCTGGCTGGGGACTTGTTGCCGTTGGCTACGGCCCGTAGGCGGTCGAAAAGGGAGGTGGAGCCCTTGTTGAGAGCGGCGACGGCTTCAGCCTTGGCAGCCTCGGCCTGCGTCACACAGATGTCACAAAGAGGAACAGTGTACACGTGTTATGCGGGCACAAGAGCTAGCTCCTGATGACGCGTCACTCGATTGTCTATCGTCCTGCTCCCTACAGCCACAAGCTGCAAACCGCCAAGTGTGGCTGACACCTGTGGCGACCAGCCTGGTAACCGTGCTGATGGCTGCACCACAGCCAGCCTTGACGCCCAGCCTTCCAGCAGTGCGATACAAGTCACACTTGCTGAACCGTTGGCACCTTCCAAACGCTGCCCAGGCCGATGGTGGGTCTCAGTAATGGCATTAGAGTACCATGCCCTTCATTTCATACCTTCTTGGCTTCCTCTGGCGAGGGTGGTGGGCCGGTGGGCACAATGAAGTTGTTTGGGTCCAGGGCTAGCGCGGACCCCGGGTGGGCCAGGGCAGTCAACAGGTTCTGCGATAAGTCATGCGATGACAGGGGCTTCAGCAAAGCAGACCTAGCAGGTCTGATAGGTGGTAGATGTGTGTTTGCGTCTGTCATGTGTGTGTTGGTTGACACCTCCGACACCCTAGCAGATGGAACAATCAGCAAGACGTAACACGAGGAGGGCCTGGTATGTGGTATATGGGCATAACGCGCCAAGGTCAAGGTTGACCAGGGCCCTTCTGATGACCAGGCATACCACTGACTATTTGATCCAGCAGCTCACGGAAGTGTGTCAAAGATGGCTGCTGAAAGCTGACGGACATGGTCACGCTATGCTGCATGGCATGAACACGCACGTGCTCAGCATACGGGCAGACAGTAACTCCCTGCCAAGCTGCCAGACTCGCCCATGCCAACCGTACCATGTCTATGCCATGAAAGAAGTCGCTTTTTACGTACCTTTTTCAGATGCTTGACACGTGACAGTGGCATGTCCCACGTGAGAACACGCCCCTGCCCCGGGCGGTACAGGCTCAGGCGGGGCAAGGCCGTCACCCCCTGCTCCCGTGAAAACGCCTTCATCTCATCAACGCAAACCTGCAGCACCGACAGTGCACTTGGCCTGTTGGTCGGCTGCCCGTGCCAGCATGATGAAATCTACAGCCTTGTTGCATCCCGGGTGTACAGCAACCTCACTCATGATGCATGGGCAATACTGCAGCATGTGGCGTACTCTGCAGCTTAATATTCAGCATGCTGACCAGACGCCAGTCACTCAACAGGCTAAAATTCATGATGTTAACCAGAAGCACAATAACTTGTCACCTGCCAGACCATTTGGACGCTTTTTTTGCATTCATCTTGCTCCCCAGGATCTGTGATCGTGCTGTTCAGATAAGCTGTTGTTGCCATCAAATCCTTCCCACCTTGACGAACTTGTAGCTGCTGGTCAGCTCTGGGCTGTTGCGCAACACCTTGCAAATCTCCGGGTAACTGCGCTGGCAGCCGCTGCAAGCAGGAACAACAGTCCAGCAGCCTGTCAGTGCCACACACATGTGATGCCTAGCTTCAGGCGCATGTGATCACCACATAGGCCAGCCAGAGCCAGCCTTTACTACTTTGGCATCATGGTGAACTGGCAAGCTTGCGGCCAGACTAGTAGCGAGTGTTCTCTGACAACACAGTACTCAGATTTAGAGCACCTGCTTGATACAAGTGCCTGTTGATACTTCCTACTGCCACACAAAGCAGTGACACCTGGCTTCAAGCACAAGGTGTGTTTTCAACAACTCTTAGGCAGTCAGTAGTCAAGCAAATACCTTTGACCGTTTTGACATGATGTTATACCCCTCAGGCCCGCAGAACAGGCTAGCAAGGTTTGTGTCGTCACAACTGCTACTGTGATTATCATGATCATAAAACTCGTTTTATTCACTTTTTTACTCAGTCACATTGCCATCGACCATGTAGCTTACGTGCACCATGAGGCAAACCAGTCCACAACCACAGGCTTAGGTGAATTGAGCACCTCCCGCTTGAAGCTGTCAAGGTCGTGCACCTGCATGCATGCATGCGGGTGACAGTCCTTGTGCATGCATGCATGTGTTGGTGCTGAAGGTGTGAGTAACTGCATGGTGCTCAAGCACGTGTGGCATGGGGCATGAAAGGCCAGCCAGCCTTGGTGGGACTTTGAGACATGTGCTGTTGAAAAGGTGAGTTGGTAATGGTCATCACGTGCATTGTGAGCAATGAAGCTGCATAGAAAAGATTGAACACTGCCAGATGTGGTGGCAGCCATTATATTGTGCACACAACTTTGATGATGACTAGCACACGTGTACATGGTATTGTGAAGCACGGGAACTGGCCATGTAGCTGAGCAAATGTGCATCTGCTGATGTGCCCACCTCTGTCCACAAATCTGCGTCCTTCTTCCACCATTGCTCAGCAGTGACTGAGCTCGTGGCAGTGTTGGTAGCTGCAGTGCAGTAAAAACCAAAGGCCACGAAGGTGCCTGTAGCTCACTGACGTGGCAATGGTGACGTGGTGTGAATCAGGTGAGGCAATTGGACACAACATGTGCAGCCATCTAGTGTGCCTGTTGACTCAGCTAGGTTCAAGTGCTGCAGGGCATGCAGAAAGCTAACAGGTTTGGGAACAAGTGCCGGAAGCCTGGGTGAGCTGTCGATGAACCTGACGCGGATCTCAATCTTCTAGATAATTTCATTTCCAGCCAGCTGCAGCAACCTAACTTACCATGAACTCTAACAAGTGCGCGACGGGTCGCAATGCTGGGAGCTATTCCGTGTGCGTGACTCGCACATGATGCCGGAATGATCTGCTTTCTGACCTGTCCCGGTTTAGGGCAGAGGTATTGTCGAAGATGAGCATGAAGCACAGAGGCTTCACGCGTCAAGTTCATAGAACATGTATGTGGTTGTGCGTGGCATCTGTGCATTTGTGCGATCACAGTTCCTATCCTTTGGCAGAATCATATGGCTACTGTCGCCAAGCGAAGCCGGCCACTAAGCTAGGACAACTAACCTGGTTCCGAAACCCACCGTTGGTTATTGACCGTTGCGTGTTGACCGTTGACGTGGTCAACGCACAATGAGCTCCTCCTAGTCATGCCATCTATCACGGCCCCTCACCTGATGCCGCATGAGCCACAGCTCATGCAGTTTGACCCACACTGAACCAGGCTAAAAGCATGGTCATCACGTTTTGACCTCCACGTGTTGTTTGAAGGCTAAGCATGGGTGTTCTGCTTGACGTCCTACACTTAACAGCATGGGGCCAGCTAGGCGTCCTGATACGCTACTACCTGGGCCGGCTGTACGGCACAGGATGCACGCAAGGCTCCTCCTGGCTCCCATGCGTCACCTCACCCGGCCTCACACGTCCCGGGGGCGCTCTCTTCACCGACTTGCCAGCTAACGTAGCAGGCAGCGTCATAATGGGCTTTCTCTCTCCAGCGGACCTTCTGCTGTTGGGGCGCACACCACCAGCACCAACTGAAGAGGAAAAAGGGAGTGCAACCTCATGGATGCCCATTCCACAGCCAGCTCAGAAGAGTGGTGCTATCCAGCCAGGATTACCCTGCGCTGCACTGCCACAGAACAGCCCAATTCAGAAGCACACATCGCTTCTGTTGGGCTTGCGCACAGGCCTGTGTGGCTGTACCACGACATTTGCAAGCTGGTGTGTGCCTGTCACAGGACCTCGCCTGCTATTCCTGAAAATCAGCTATGTTCAGAAGTACATCACAGCCTGACATGCCCATCTTCACTGACACTGTTCATGCTCGTACCTGATCACTTGGGGGCTGTAAATGAGCAACACACGGGCTACATATCAGGCTCGGTGCCACGGTGCAGTACTAAAGCGTTCCAGTCTCACATGTATACCCCTAACTGACAAACGGCCTATCAGTTGACCGCCAATCAATCAATCAATCAACAACTTACGATAAACGCATCAACACGCATGTACTCTCCCCGTCCAATGCCAACTGATCAGTTGATACATATGATATGTTAACATTCAATCAATTAACAACAACGATTAAATCTCCCTGCTGTGTTGTGTTTGCAGGATGCTGCAAATGGTCTATATGATTGTGGGCACGTCTCCTTCTGGCCACAAAGCGGGCACTGAGTGGTTCACTGCACTAAGCGGGCTGGTGCTGGGCTGCCTGGTGGCGCAGGCCTCGCTGGCTGTGGGCCAGCAGATGGCCAGAACAGCAGCTGGCTTCTGGCATAGACATGCTGCAACAGAAGCAGCCAAGCAGCAGCAGCAACAGGCAGCCGCAGCTGGCACAGGCGTGGCTGTGGATGCGACTAGCAGCAATGGGACGAATAAACAGAACCAGCTAGGAGCAGCTGGTGCAGCACAGCCAACCTTGGACGGCTCGGGACCATCGGGGCTGGTACGACTGGACGTCCAGCCACAGCCATTAACAGCACAATCGCACCCTTCATCACCCAATCCACAACTCTACATTGTTCTTCCATCTGCCACGGATTCAACAACACCCGATGCAACTTTGGACCCCACCATCCCTACTCACGACTCTTCACAGCACAACGCTTCACTTCATAGCAGTGCCTCCCAGACGGAAACAAAACGACCTAGTCCTAGGGGACAGGAACAGACCGGTGCTGGGCTGCTGTGCACGGCATGTGACGCCGCCGCCATGGTGGTTACTCTAGTGCTCAGCATCGTCTCCATCGTGCTGATTGCTGTCGCAGCCAGCCAAGATGATGACGAGGATGTGATTGGTCGGAGGGACTTTGTGCTGTGGGTTTCCCTGCTGCTGAGCCCAGTTGGCTGCTTGCTCAGGTGTGTGCGACACAGCCACACCCAGAAATGCAAAACGCCATGTCTCTCAATGTCACTGACACAAAGACATCACCTACGCACTTAGCAGACCCTGACACACTGAGACGCGCATTTGTCACTTGACGCATTGTCTTGTCAAAAGACCAGAGCATGTGCTACTTCGCCTGCTGCTTCACCAGCTTTTTTGCTCTCTTGTTGCTATCCAGTAAGTACGCCAAGCCAATCGACGAGATGCACGCATGGGCCACAGCATGCTATGCATGTATCGAGTTAACCCTTTGAGCTGTGTGTGCCACATCTGCTGTGTTTTGCCAAGATGGCACTGGATTGTCGTGTGCAGCTGCACTTTCCACATGTCTGGTCCGGCATGCAGCAAACCAGTATGCATCAAATCACACCCTGACAGGCTGCGCTGTGATAGTCATGACACAGGAAGATTGTCATCACACACAGTATCATCACACACAGGAAGTATCATCACACAGGAAGGATCATCATGCGACAGGCCTAATCTGAAACCTAGACCATCACACAGTGTGCATCACACGATTGGTTGCATCCCGCAGGTGGCGACTGTCGGCCCTGAACCAGCGGGCGGCTGACCGCTCTCGGTGGACCTGGTTTCCCCTCGGCACCTGGCTGGCCAACATGGGCGGCTGCCTGATTGACTATGCGATGGCTGTGGCCACCCTCAGGTCGCCTGGCCTGTCAGCGCTGTCATCCGCTACCCTATCGGGCGTGGAGTCGGGACTGGGGGGCTCACTCAGCACAGTGTCGACATGGGTAGGTGGAGCGCACATTGTCAGTGGAGGACACATGCAGATGCGCCCAAAGCCTTGTGCTGGCTGAGATGACAGAGTGACCAGGGTACTCAGATATAGGTGGATTATTCATTCATCAGCACATGGCATGTTCAGGTGTGGCATTGTTTTCAACCATGGGCAGATGGATGGAAATTGTCGACACAGCTTTGGGGAACCTTCCTGAACACGGTTGCATTACTCAGCATCGCCCTTGTTTGCCATGCAGGTGGTTGAGCTCCAGCGGTTGGGTGTGCATGCGCATGAGGACACCCGCTCCGTGACCTACCTCATGACCAGCCTCACACCTGCTATGGCCCTGGGACTGCTGGTGTACGGGACAGCAGCGTGGACAATGAACTGAGCCACGTTACTTGCTTGACATGCTACAGTAACCGTGGGTTAACCCATGAATGATGATTGACATGTCACTCTCACTGCTCTTCATCACCCGGACCCGGCTGCCCCGGTAGCACTTCTCTGCCAGTCAGTGAATGACACTATGACTGCTCTTCCGCTCTCACCCCGCTGCCCCACTAGCACTTCCTTGGAGCTCTGGCTGTTGCAGACCCAGTACTGTTGAGCTTGACCAAGGCAGGCACGTGGTGAGCATGACAACTTGACATATTTAATCATGTTCATTGGCTCTGTAAGACACAAAATCATCAGATACGCTACCTGCTGCGTCTGGTGTAGACACCGCCAGCCTGTCAGTCTGGCTGCACGACTCAGTGCTGAGTGGGGGCGCACATCTGGGACGCAGAGCACGTGCATGGCCACGTGCATGGGAGCTTGACTGTGGGTCCGGTGGAGAATCTTGGAATTGACCTCGCACGGCATGCACATACACGAGCGTAAAATCCAAGTACGGGCATGTCATTAATAAAGCGAGTGTCACAGTACACGTGGTACAGGCTTGGTCCTAACACTGGCTGTTGAGGCTACCTGATCTTGTACGTGTGGACAGATGTCTCGCTGACACTTAGTGTGTTGAGAAGCTCCCATGACTTCAGCATGCAGCATTTTCAGCTGGACCCCTGCAAGTACTACAGGGCCAGCAGTATGCATGAGTGCAGGGGGCGGAGGGCGGAGGGCGACGCCATATGATTTGCGCAGTATATTTGTGAAGACAAACTTTTGATGACAGCTGCGACGCGTTCATCCGTTCAAGGCTCCAGGCCAATTTTACACCCTCTTTACACGGGCTGACGCCTAAACATGCCAATGATGAAGACAATGCAACGTCACTTGACTAGTGCCTAAGTAGCTTGCGTGGCTTTGACTTCATCTTCAACCGCACACGCTATTCTTATCAATTCTTATCAACCATGTCACGCTATTCTTATCCATGGCTGGGTGGTCTCTTTGTGAGCTTTCCAACGTACCACCTTCAGTGACGCGGGGCTTCTTGGGTTTTCCCATCTCCTGATTCGCAACTGTAAATCGCTAGTGGCTTCCAGAAACAAAATTGCTGTCCTTACACGTGTGCTGCCTCTCTTGTTTGACAGTCAAGCCGTATGCTTGGTTGAACTTCTTGTGCTACTGGACTCGGTGATCATGTCCCTATACATGTGCCTAGCGACATTACTATCGCAAAAGCAGTCGCAAGCCGGCGCAATCCTGCACAGGACCTTTGGGGTTCGAGCCACTGCGATGGTCAGGGAGCACATGAGTCACTGCAAAAAAAAAGCACTGGTCTTCTTTTAACAAGACAAATGCAGCAAGTTGAAAATGTGCGTCTGAGTGTGCCTGGGTCTGCATGTCTGTAAGTTTACATGCGTGTCAACGTCACGGGTTCCATGGGTGCGGCACACTGTGTCCTGAATATGTGTTCATCTGCCACCACACTCACTGCCCGTCGTCACCGCCTACCAACACCAGCACCAGCAACACATCCCACTGGCAGATGACACAAATCCAACATCACATGTGTGCAAATTCACCTCCCGTCCAAATCTATGGACGGAATCCTTGAAACACTACTCCCCCACAGAACTCAGCACTCAACACAAACTGTCCCGGAACTGGCAAACACCTTTTAAAACAATGAAATTGCGGTGGGCAAAATGTAACTTGCTTAGCAGCAGTGACGTCGTGCAGCAGTACTTGTACTTAAAGCTTTGAAGACATTCCTAACTTCAGTGCCTCCTCGCAAAAGCCTCATGGTTTGGCTCCATGGTTTGATTTGTTGTCCCCTTCACTTTGTTGTCCAACCACATCGTGCAGCAGTGCAGTCATGACTTGACATGATCTTCATCTAATGATAGGTGTTGCGTGACGAGGGCGTGACAAGGCAGGAGCGCCGGGCCTTAGAGGTCCAGGTAAGGCAAACTGACTGGTCGTCTGCTCACAAGCACCCGGTTGTGCATGCAGGACTGAGGGTGTTCGTGCTTTGTTGAAGATCGACTCTTCGGTGACAGATGAAGGGTTTTGATAGTTGAGTGCGATGAGAGAGCCCATTGAGTGGCTGCAGTGCGGGTTGAATCTCTTTGTCCAAGAGACAGAATTCTGCGGAAGCCAGGGAGACAGCTAAACAGCAATGCGAAGAAACCGCACCGGCAGTTGGTCTCAATGTGTCCGTTCTGGTTGTCTGCACACGCCCATTGAGTGAGGTCTGCAACAAATGCATCAAGCACACCTGGAAAGGAACTCAAGCCGTCAAAGAGGGCACTCAAGCAACTGTTTACGATAAAGAAGCCGGCAGCAGGAGGCCCTGAAGCTAATGAGCTGCTTCGCTTGCTTCGGCAGGGTGAGTTCTATGGTCTGCCAGGCTGCTTTGCGCTCAAGGAAAGCTTTCGTCGGAATCTGGGTACGGCAGCGAAAGCAATTGAAACCCTCCCTTTTTTTGCAGAGCTCCGCCGATGCCAGCGCTGTCAGCAAATCCCCTTCTCGCATAGCTCATGGTGCCTTGGAGGCCGAGGATGGGCTCAAGCCGCACGCAGGGGGTGGGGTCCGTGGGGTTGTATCTCTCGACCTTCCCAGGCTAACCAAAAGCTCCATGGGCCAAAGCGCCAAGCAGCACCCGAAGGTTGCAGAATCTCTGGAAGCCCTACAGCAAGCGGGCTTGCCAACACACATAGACGTGTCCTGGTGCGACCCAGCTGAGCTGGTCAAGGACGTACATGAGCTGCGATGGGTTGGGCAAGGTGGGTTTCCAAAACGCGATGCGCAAAGGGCAGCCGCCATGGCGGCTCGAATCGCAGCAGGGCGCAGTGCAGATACGCAAGATCCATAAAAGCCATTCTAGCCGCCATTACGGCGTCATCTGGTACTGCATGACATAACGTTTCAATGTTCGGCTGTGCAGGCTCCCAAGGCGTGGTGTACGAAGGCATCTGGCAAGGAGCGGTGGTGGCTGTGAAATGGTCAGTTGCAGAGCAGCTGGACGCAGGAGCTTGTGAGCTGCTGTTCAGCAGGCTGCTGGGACATCCTAATGTGGTTCAGACCTACGACGCCAAAGTTGCGATTCTGAACAGTGAGGTACGCGCATGGAGCTTGTGATATCCTGGATTTGTGCAGGGCACTTCCATGTGTTAGTCAATGCAGCATTCCGGTGTATAAGCTGTAGATGCCACCGCTGCATCGCTTGTGCTCTTGTGCTGCTTGTCACAACCTTGCTGAAGGGCCCTGCTGGCCATTCGCCAATGATTCCAGCTGCCAATGGTTGAGTCGCCCTAACAGCCAATCCAGCACAACCGATCCACTCCCATTGACAAAACATGCGCCGTCGTATATACCTGTTCTTTTGGAAACATCAGAACTTGTGTAATAATGCACTGTGCTTTGCAGATCTTCAATCAAGATGTGTGCAGCAGCAGTCACTGCAGCAGCGCAGTTATGCACTCTGCAGGCTCCAGCAGCGCAGTGCAAGACAGGAACCCACAGTCTCCACACTCAATTGCAGCCATGGAGCCTGAAGATGCGGTTGAAGCACGGTAAGCGGAGAGTACCAGGTTGTCCGCATGCCGCAAGCTGCAGAGAACATCGATTGGTGAAAGCGTCCTTTGGCAGCTTCTGGCAGATGGCATTTCACAGCTACAACTGCATTCAGGTGTCAGTATGCATGCAACGTTTGCGCCAGCTTGTACAAATGCCTTGTGTACGCTATCTACAGCTTCGTGTTCAAGCCACATCACTGTGACATGCAGAGTGCATGGCCTTGCGCATGCCGTTGGTAGAATCCATACATTGGCAAGAGCATCCCTCGGCAGCTACTGACGGATGGCAATTCACAGCTACAGCTTCCTCAAGCAATCATTATGCATGCGACAGTTGCGCCACTAATACATGTGCCTAGTTTGTTTGACGTGTACGCCATGTACAGCTGCAGGCCCAAGCCACGTCGCACTCGTGTGATACGTGCATATGATAATGTTGGATGATCGCAGGTCAGACTCTTTCAAATCTGAGGAGGGTTTTGGAAATCCGTTTGGACGCAACTCCAGCTTTACGGATGTACGGGATATGCTGCGCCTCATTGGCGCCAAGCCTGGCCAGTGCATCACACAGATGATCATGGTAAGAAACCAAGTATTCACAGTCGCGAGCAGAAAAAACTATGCAATGCAGCAAACGATCGTCTTAGCATGGACGCATGCACCAGCATCTGGCCTCTCGACGTGTTGCAAACATGTGGTATTGGCATGATGCAGTTGCAGACATGTGGTATTGGCATGATGCAGTTGCAGACATGTGGTATTGGCATGATGCAGTTGCAAGTTGCCTGGTCTTGCTATACGTGCGACTGCAGGAGTACTGCGACCAAGGGTCTCTGTTGACGGCCATCAGCCGCGGCATTTTCCTGCCCACCAGCAGGTTTGGGCAAAAGGTGAGCCCTTTTGAGCGTTGATGCAAATGGGCAGAATGCCTCTAGTAAGTCATCGACATACAGCATGTGACCGACCTAGTTGGACAATTAGTGGTGTGCAGTGCTTACCTGCAAGACTGGGACTGGGATTCATATCTGCTCTGTGGTTCATGCAGGTGGCCTTGCGCGCCCTGTTCCGAACTGCCCGTGAAATCAGCCAAGGCATGGTACATCTACATGGGGCACACGTTGTACATGGAGGTAAGCACCACTTGCTACTGGATTTGACCGTTGACGTATGCGAACCACTGGCACAGGCGCACCCACACCATAGCATTCATTTGCGAGCATCTGTATTCAACTGGCGTCTGTCGTTGGTGCTGGCGCAGATCTGAAGCCTGCCAATGTGCTGTTGATGAACAGCCGCAAGGACAGGCGCGGGTTCATCGCCAAGATCAGCGATTTCGGACTGGCCCAGTACTGCCCGGCATCTTGTGGTGTCGTGGAGAACGCGCCTTGGGGAACGTTGGTTTTCATGGCGCCGGAACGCTTCACCTCGAATCGCCTGGAACCTGCTAGTGACGTTTGGTCGTTGGGCGTGCTGATGGTACGTAATATTCATGTATTGCAGCAGAGCCACCCTGTCTATGTTGATGGGCTGTCGGCAATGCTGTTGTCACATTGGTTGCCCAGCTCTTGGCACACTTCAGACACTCCCGCAATGGTCGTTGTTCACTTTTCTCGCAGTGGCAGATGTACACTGCGCGCCTGCCCTACGAGAGGACAACACAAGCGCAGCTGCTACAGGGCATCAGCGCTGGCACACTCCACCTGACATGGCCTGCAGGCAAGTGCTTAAGGGCTTCGAGGGCCATTTATCTTAGAAAAAGAATCGCAGGTGCGGCTACGTCAATGAAGAAAGCATGGCCGTCGGTACCGAGACAGCAATGACAGGTTTCATTTAAATTCAAATCTGGGCGTGTTGGCAGAAATATGCGCAGGTCTGGCTGTGCACGCTACGTCTGTCAAGAAGGCGTGGCTGCTGCCCATAGAAAACAATAGGATAGCCAAACGTTTGCATTTGCAAACTTGCAGCGCTGACAATGTGGTCTGTGCGATTTCCTTGCAGGCAGCCCCGCCTCTCTTGTGAATCTGGTTGCATCGTGCATGGCTCGGCAACCACATGCAAGACCCACGTTCGAACAGCTGATCCACCAGCTGGCCATCTTGGAGAGCGACGTGCGCATGGAGGGGGTTCGACTGTCCAACAGCATCGACAACAGCTCTCCCTCTGGACGCAAAAACAGCAACAGTTACGACAGGACGGAACGTGCCGCTCGATCGCTGTCGTCTGGGTTGCAGCGCAAGCCGTCGTCCCAGCACGCCCGCAGTGCCCAACTGGAAATTGAATACCCGGCTTCACCACCGGCTGTGGCTTCCGGCACCTGGACAGTCAACCAGCTGCGAGCCATGCCTGCTGGCCCAAGTCCCCCTACAACACCCAGCCGTCAGTCGGCCAATACAGCGACGTTTAGGGCCCAGCAAACAGGTCCACCTTCATCTGCGCAAATCCCTATGTCAGCCCAGCGCCAGCAGGCCGCGCTTGCCGCACTCTGCGCTCAGTCCAACCGGCAAGGGGCCCAACAGCAAGCGTCGCATGGACAGCAAGCGTTCAGCTCGTCAGGAAGGCTTCGGCAACTGGTGGTTGGCGGTGCGCCCACGACTAGCGCTCTGCTCAGCGCCAGCACGTCTGCTAACACTTGCGAAGGCTCTGCTATTTCCAGCGCAGGTTGGAGCCCAGATGTAGCCGGCGGCAACACGATGTCATTTGCTGCTCGCCGGAACAGCAATCTCAATCCAGTGCAAAGCAGCCTTTGGGTTGCTAGCGCTATCAACGAAAGCGGAATTTTCAGCGACAGCTCGTACCAAGACGGCAGCCAGGGGCTGACATGGTCGGATCAGTCGGGCCAGTCAGGGTTGCAGGCATCGGCGATGGATCGGAACCTTAGCGCAGCAGGCGCTGCTGTACCTACGCCTGGTGAGCGCTTGAATTTCATCTTTGATCGAGCGCTTGAGTAAGATAGACATGTGAAACGTCAGTTGATTGTGGGGCAGTGTCCTTCCGTAGGCGTCGATGGTCCACATGTCCGATGCTGTGCCGTCACGCACAACTGACCAACGGTCAACACACTTAGTCCTTATCCTCACGTGCACCAGGAATTATGTTCAAAACATTTTTGTCAATGGTCTTGTGCTGCTGGCAATGCGTAACAATCTGCAGGCAATCAAGAAGCTGTTGGTTCGTGGTCGTCTGCTACTGATGCAGCAGGCGTGGACAACACTGCAGGCCAACAACTAGCCGGCTGGGGTGCTGCATCAGCACAATCGAAGAAGGCACTATCCATGAGTCGTCTACGGTATACATGCCCAGATGCTGTTGCCCCACCCGTGTGAGATAGAACCAGTGAGATGTGCATGTCATCCATCGACATGTGCATGCATTAATGCATGCTTATGCAGCCATGCATATTCAAAAACTTATTACAATACCTAAACTTTCCTTTCCTAAATGATCATTGCCATGCCTGAGATGACTGCATCGCAATGTTTTGCAATCACTAACCCTCGTCGTTCAAGGTGCGTGGGTGGGTACAGAGGTACATGGTGGGAGTTTCATACGTTGTGTTTACAAAGCCTTCGCTTCCTAACAGGCACGACCTGTAGAAGCACTTCACGTATCACTTGCTCTTCATCAAGCAAGCATTCACGCCTTGCACAGATGGTTGCTGCCAATGTTTGGTGGCCGGGCACAGTGGTTTTGGTTGTTGCACTCTTACCTACCGTTTCGAACGTGTCAAAAGGTTGCCTGTGCACTGTTATCCCGGATTTGCATCTGTTGGCGGCAAGCTGGCAGACTTGATGTGTTTTGGAGTTGATGATCTGACCGCAGACCCAGTCACAAGGCTGCTTGTACACATTGCGCCCCAGTGTTTGTTGACACTTCGCTTCAAGCTGTTTTTGGAAGGATGACCTGTTTTTGGTCATCTAAACCCCAGCCGTTGTCTTGTCATCGGATAGTTTCCTTTCCGTGCTTTTGCAGCAGTGCCTGCTGCTGTTATAGTGAGCAACAAAGTGTGCTTTCACCCGTAACAGGTGATCGCCAAGCATGTTTTGGCGATGCCTTGTTAGAAAGGCCTACTGGCCATTTTTGTTCATGGTTGCATTTTCAGGTCCCTGCGAGTGAACGAAGAAAGGGAGACTCAAATGGCAGGGGATACTGACTTTGCTCGTGCAATGAGAGTGAATGCAGCAGAGACCTGACAACTGCCAGGATGGACACCCTTTTTGGACTCAACCCACTACAGCATCGAAGCAAGGAGTGGAGATGTACACACACAACACAAGGCTAGTGCAGGCCGACTGTGACCGTCAGCATTGTAGTGTCAGCATTTCTTTCATGACACGTTTCATAACCTCGACAGGCGGGCGTTGAGTGGAAGATCAGTTTGGCCAGTAAGCCCAAGGGCGATAACATGAGCGCTTTGGCTGGACGGATGTTGACCAGTGAGATAAAACGCACACGTTTTTAAGTTGGGTTTTCATGTGACACTCGTCACCACAATGCAATCCTAGTCGGATGTCACGCACCTGCTCCCGATCCCCAACTGGACCCGAAGCCAAAATGTCTCCGGTTGATGTCCTAACAAATTGCTGAGGATGCTTGAATCTCCTTGAGTGGTGTTCAGAGTACACGCACAGTGTCCATGAGCCACCCTATGGTTTCTGTCTGGCTAGTGGTGTGATGACTTTGATGTGGTGTGGTTTGAGTGGCATGTGGCTGGACCGTGCAGGGTGCATGATGGCAATGGTTGGAATGGGTGGTGTTTGTGCCAACATTGCCACTGTCCTGACTACTGATTGATCTGCAGATGATGTGGTTGGCTCAATTGAACTGGCGTGCTGGCATCAGTTTGGATGGGTGGACTGTGTTAATGCTACAACTGTTTTACCGGCAGCACGCAGCGGTGGCACTGCCCAGCCGTGCTTTTGAGGGTATTCGACTGGTTGAAGCTGGGGCCTGACCTTACCAAGGCTGCGTGAACCCGGGTTGCAGAACCGCAAGAAGTCGTGGGGAGTGGGTGGCTTTCTTATGTTTTGCATCGGTGTTGTTGTATCAAGGTAGTCATGCCTGATCCATGCTAGGAGTATTGGGGTGCTGCTCTCCAGGGTTTGTGGACTGATTCTCGACTTTCTTTGATTTCTGCTAAGGAAAACAGAAGCGCACGTTATGTGTCTTGTTGTGCACGTGGTTGGTGCTTGTAGCGCAGGACGGAGGGTGTGACTCAAATGATCATTAATCGTAACAATGCTAACAAAGAATTGTGTGGTTTCAGCACCCTGTGGAAGCAGCAAGCGAGAGGTTGCATTGCCTGACGATTTATGACAAGCCACCAAAGTTGTGGACACACAACACGCTGATGCTGTGGCAGTGAACTGGTGCGCAGAAGTTGTCCAACCGACGCTGTCCAATGTTTGCAATGTGTTTCCAGTCTGAGACGTTTTTTTCACTCTCTTCACTCTTTCATTAATGGCAAGTCCTGTTGAAGGCTCTGAACTTGGCCCTGCAACAGCGGCTGGCTGATTATGCTAACAATTCATGTTTGGTAGCGGATGCGAGTATGCTAATCTATAATGATCAGCATGGACGCATGTGTGTTTGCGCAAAGTTTGTTGTGTCTTCTGCATGTGTTGTTTGGCAGCAGCGACAGCTCAGCAGAGTGCTGATGTGGACTGCACACTGTTGAGTGTCGGGCTGCCAGTTGTTGAGCAGACTCCTGTCGGATCTGATAATGTTTTGGGTATTCATGGAAGAGGTTTGCTGTGCCAATGGCAACTCGAGAGTGTGAAGATGAATCGTGAAGAAACGAGTGGATAAGTGTTCAAGAAGGCACGTGCTGCTGACTTTTCCAAAGTAGAGTGGCCTTTTCTTTGTTTGTAAGGCCCTCCACAGTGTATCGGTAAGCAATTCATTCAGCACAGCCAGAGCTTGAGATAAACCGCCAGAGGTTGAGACAAACCCGCAAGTCTTGAAGGTCTGCCAGTGATTCAGGCAGCGAGCTACGGCACAGCCCGTTACGCACGTGACTGGAACCGACCAAAAACGTTGTCGTCAGTTGAGGGCAAACAACCAGGACACGTAGGAGTGAGGCTGTGTTTGAGTGACATGCTGACGATGGCGATGATTGTAACGATGCAGACGCACGGCTGTCCACCGAACAGGTCTGGCCATGTACTAATGTGCCATGGGTCATTCAACCCCTTCTCATGAGGCACCATGCACCTCCTCAAACAGTCGAGCCATGTACCACACAGACAGCAACTCGCCGTGCCATGTTCCTCACACCTCTCATGTCACACACAAGCACACACCATCTCTGGGCCAATGGCACGGGTCCGTTCTCAACATCAACTGTTCAAAATCTGCCAAAATTGAAAGCTGCATAGCAGCACAGATTGCCCCTGCTGGGCTGAGGGTGTGACATGGGCCTTGTAAAACACTTGGGCTGTCGACTACCGCAAAATGCTGCACCATGCCTGCTGCAACCACTGCAGAATGCTGCAAACCCTCAGCGCTATAAGTGGCAAACCCACTCGTCATCTCAGGGCGCCGACTCTTCTTCTACACGGGTCAGAGACAAAATTTGGCATAGTAAAAGTCGGCCGTCGCTTGCAAAGTTACCATCCGCCAGTCATTGAACGGGGAAAATTGAGCGGGTCATTGCCAGAAGATCTCACATCACATCAAAAACGCCGTTGCTAGCAGCCACAACAGCACCAGCTGGCAACACATTGCCCGTATCAGGGACTCAAGTTGAACTGAGCTGCGCTTGCTCTCATTCAGGGCTCGGCCTGATCAGCTTGTCGGCGCCAGAGAGCACTGTTGCACGCACGATGCGGTCCCCTGATTGCAAGGAATCCTGCAAGCAAGCATACAACCATGCATGATCATGCATACAGGAGTCAAACATGCACCAACTGGCATGCTCAACTCGAGCGTGAGTAGATGTGTGATGAAGCGAGTAGATGTGTGTGAGTAGACGTGTGATGAAGCATGCAGCCATTGTACACACACATCATTGCCTTAAAGTTGCCTTCTGTTGCTCAAGGTTGGTCAGGACAGCGTCCAGCATCGTCTCCTGCATAGCTTTTGCATGGCTTGCTAGCGTTCGCGCTCGGTGCATGTGGGCGCCCCTGATGTAATCAATATATTATATTCTATATTTTTAATATACATTTAATATACATATAATAATATGTAACATATATTGTGTATATATAGAGAGAGTCATCATTCCGACACGGTTCAGTCGGACTCACCATCACGTCTATGCCACGTGTCACGTAGCCAAACACAGAGAAGCTGCCTTCATCAAAGGCCAACCCAGCCAACCCAGCCTGCATGAGTAGGACAGGCGGAGAAAACTGGCATGAGACTGTCTGCTCGTGTCGCCGGCTCGACTTGCACCTTTGCTAAAAACGTGCTTCTCTTCTCGTGCCACCTAAGGTTGGAGCTGCGCGTCTACTTCAGTTCATTGTCAGCTGGCCAGCTTGGTGGGAAGGAGGGGGAAGCAACAGCAATCTTGGCACGTGACTCGTCTTCATTCTGCTGACTGGGCGAAATGAAGCTCGCAGCATGATCATGACCTAGCAGACCCTTCAGGAATTTTTAAACGGCACCGTGGTCTATGACGCCGTGACCTTATTTCTCACGCAGAACACCAGTGACCCATTCTCGGTGGCGGCACACCATTGAGCCAATCTCGACTCTGAAACCAGTCCAGTCTGGTTCATTGACTGGAAAACTGCTTATCCTGGTACAGCTAAACTCCCCATCCTGCCGTAATCCCGTCCTCTGTATCAATCTTAGCAGCCCGTGCTAACGCTGCTTGTGTCTGGCACACCCGTGTGCCGCACCCTGACCACCGCACTAAACCGGTCCTACCGATTGTTTGTCGAACTTGTACATGAAGAAAGCATCCCCGTCTAGGTAGGAGTCGTTTCCAATCACGTGACCGAACCTACAAGATCACAAGCGAGTGTGAACACGTCAACGCTTTTGCAAGTGGCAGTGTCAGGACATTCCGAGTGTCATCACATTTGCAAGTGGCTGTGTCAGGAGCGTGACGGAATGATCGGCCAGGGGCTTGGAACTGTTCAGCTGCGACGTGGCTTACACAGGTGGCCGTGTGAAGAGCAACATGTCAATAATGGATTTGGGACTAGGATGTCTTTCAGGTGAAATACCACGGTCTTTGTAACTTGTGTAACATCATAGTGTTTTGTTTGCCAAGATGCGCTGGGTAAACCTGCGAACGATGACTGCAGCCGCTGAAGCCACCGCATATCACGTGAACAGCCGTGCCCTCAGCTGCAACACACTATACTTGTTATTTCCACCTGGGCAATAAAGCAACCTGGATTAAGCAACAGGCTGGAGCAATAGATGACAAGAAATTATGACTTACGAGACGGCCCCGTTGATGGACAAGGGCAGCACGGGCAGCTCGCCAGACTGCACACAGGCACATGGCGCACATGCCAAGCACGTGAGTGAGTGAGTGAGTGAGTGAGTGTCATTTTACATCTGGATCGTCTGACAAGTCAAACAGAAGATGGCGCACGCTCGCAGGACTGCTGGTGCCAAGTCCAAACCCCATGTGAGGCTAAGACGTGTGACCCTAAGACGTGACACATATGGATCACGTGTGAGGCTAACAAGGATACGTGGCACACATGCCCGTCACCAGCGACCATTGCCACTAGAATCACAAGTGCGATATGCGGTCGTGGGGTCATCATAAGCCAGCTGTCAAGCCGAGCAGCAGCTGGCAATACAGATTGCGCAGTTGAAAGCTTCAGCACAAGGCGTGCATAAACAAGGGCATCCAAGCCCCACATGGTGTTCAGAACTGAGCAGGCTAGGCCTACACATGTCCTTGCTCGTATGCTAGTTCCGCTTAGCTCCAGCCTCAGTCGGGGACCAGTGTGGGTTGTGCAGGTGCGATCCACGTACATTTGCATGCATACTGTGCCATCAACATGCACAGTTGTACGTACGTGTGGCAATTGGTACGATGACCTGCTATGCATTTTCCGTACCTGTACGTCCAGAGGCAGGCGGTACACAGGATCAAACTCCCCCAGGGGCAAATTTTCCAGGGGCACTGGTGTTGCCTGTATGGTGGGTGGGGACGTGGCCACTATGGCGGTGCTGCTCCCTTCTAACCGCCGGTCGCTGTAGTTTCCGTTCAGCACGTTCTCCTGTAGGCAAGCATTACCATGCAGCAACCAAACACGTTTGCAAACCGGGGATGAGATAGCAACAATGCAGAATTCAAAATTGCAGAAAAGCATTTAAAGGTGCAGGTTGCTTGAAGCATGGATGCCACAAAACGAAGCACTAGCCAGCTCAGAAAGCAGCATAAGCATGGACAGTTGCACAACAACCAAGATAACAAAGTATGGCAGAGATGCAGACACGCACTACCATCATCAGTCATTCATCATTACATGGCTTTTCATGGCTTAACCCACGGTACTGCAGCTAGAAACAATATCTCTCCAAGAATTACGCGCCTGACAATCGTTAAGCCAAGAAAGCTCACTGGTAGCAGGGTGCAAAGTACGAATGTCATCACTAGCAACACGGTTCCAGGTTGAGAGTGGACACCCCTGCCAATGAGTAACAGCTCCCCCAGGCACAGCAGACGTATGCACCACCATCCCTCCCCCGCGCACCAGAAACCGACCGGCGTTGATGGGCGCACTGTACCCATCCAAAGTGATCTGCACAACACAGGCACCAGCCGCAGTCAACTGCCAGTGTTCCAAGATTCAGAGAGTAAACGGTGGGTTTTGGAGCCAGGCTTGCAAGAACATACAATTGCACATGGCCTGTGCGAGTAGCTGTTCATACATATCTTTATCTTTGCTACCATGCTGCCATGTCCTGCATGCATCTGTTCACCCGAGCCCTGTGGTTCTCTTCATGTGCTCAGTATTGGCTTCTTGGCGTCAGGAGTAAACGCTTACTGCTGCCCCGCCTGAGCCATCATCAACAACACACATCTGTAGGTGTTCAGTTCGTGAAGCTGACAGCCAGCCCACACCTGAATGATCCCAGTACTTGACAGCCCTCCGTTGACTGTGTCCACAAAGGCCAGGGCTCCATCCCTGTCAATCTCTAACTCCACCACAGCCCGCCCCACGAGGCGAGGCAAGCTAAGGTACTCCTGTACAGACGCACACGGCAAAGCCGGGTGTGTGTGTGCGTGCGTGCGTGTGTGTTTGTGTGTTTGTGTGTGTGTGTTGCATGGCCATCAGTCCGGGGAGGATTGCTCAGCAAGGGCAAGGGCGGAAGGAAACAAGCACAAATGTTAACTGTTAACTGCACCAGCACATCAGCTCGCTGGCTGACCAAACAGGAAAAGGTAAAAGCCGAGTGTGACGCGATGCACATGTCCTTGACTGCCTAAATGAGTGGCTTGGTGTGGACATGCACTGTACACGTATAGTGCAGTTTTCCCATCAAAGCAACTGGAAAGAATAAAGAGGAAACTGAAAGCGGGCTGCACCAACCAGGCAGTGAACAGAGAAATCTCTGGGCTTAGGACCAAACCTGTGGAGATCAGGGGTGGCTCAAGGTTCTGACAGCAGCGATGAGCATCAGGCAGCAAAACAAAACTCGCACCTTTGGCAAGATGTATGCAAGACCAGGCGCTTGCAACAGCTCCAGTTCCGCTGTAGTCCTGAGGGCCTCAGTCACCCTATGAATGGGGACAACAGTTACGATTAGGTTACGGTTATGGTTACGGTTGTGGTTACGGTTGCCGTTATAGTTGTGGTTATGGTTACGGTTATGGTTACAATAATGGTTACGGTTACGGTTACGGTTACGGTTACGGTTACGGTTACGGTTAAAATAGGCCCCCGGCCTGCTGCGGCAGAGCGATGGACATGCCAGTTGGCTGCTCACAACAGTACTGCACATGAAACACTGTTGGGCATGTGACAGGATGAAAAGGAAACTGACGCAAGACAACCTGGCCTGGTACAGGGCCAATCAAGTTAAAAACCAACCCCCCGTAGCTACGCTCAATGGGTTTCGGGTCCTTGCACATTGGCAATGAGCACAAAGCATGGACTGAGCCCATAAACGGTATTGGCAAGGCCCTGACCTTAGTCCAATGTAGTCTGCTTGTTGGCTCTTGACGGCCAGCTCCAAGCGTTTCAGGGTTGAATACAGAGAGTCCAAATTCGCTGATGCCTGTGCAAGAGACAGCTCATGAAGAGGGTCAGTGCAACAAGAGCCTCACCAAGTAGGGCACGGACAACAGGCAAGGCGTGCAAAGGCGACACAGTGACGGCAGTTGAGGGCAAGGGGAGCCCATGCACAGCCACATGTGCATGACTGCATGCCCATGAGCACATGACTGTATGACACGTGCCCTGGGGCCTACCGCCCTGCCCTACACCAAAGCTCACATGCGTGCAAGCGGTTGCCCCTGGTTTTCCTCTTGCCTGCCATGTGCACCATGTGCACCATGTGCACCATATGTAAACTCATTGAGAACACGTTTAGGCGCGTACCTCTGCCATATCCTCTGGTGGCACCCCCACTAGGAGCTTGTCCCTTGAGTTGAACCGGTCCAGTGCGTCCTGAACGTCATTGGCCATGGTGCCAAAGGGCTTGCGCTGCAGGCAAGGTACAAGGGGCAGGTGGGTTGAGGTATACCGATATCAAGGCCAAGAAGGCAGGTAAGCTGGGGGTGGATGCCACCTGCTGTCATGCATGATTGGTGCCTGCTGTACGGCGCCAGCGCCTCAACAACTTCGGGCAGGTGCAGCAGTGGGCAGACAGTGGGGCCAAGCAGCAATCTTTTGAGGCCGTGCCTCGTGGGGCAGGCGAGAAGTGGACAGACAAAGGGCTGGGCCACAGGCCAGGAGGGGTCGTAGTTGTCCATTCTAGTTGCACCTTGCCCAATCCCACCTAGCTGCCTTTCCACCCCACAGCCTGACCTCACCCACTCCTGGAATTTCAACATCAGTCCAGTCCAGTACACCGTCATGCCTTGGTTCTCCTCCAGCTGTCAACATATTGCCTATTCCCAGGGGTCCTCATCATGCTGAATTATGTCTGGGGCAAGGGCCTGCCCCGGTGACCGCCAGCCTCACCCATGCAATGCTCATTGTCCCACCTGGGGAATGCGCAGGAGGTATGCCACCTCTTCCAGGTCGTTCTGAATTTCCTTCACCTGCAGTTGTTCAGGTTTGAATTAGATCAAGTTGAATTCAGCAAAATTAACTCAAAATAAAAAGCCTGTGTCATGAAGCGGTGTGCCACAGGCTGGTCCTCTCAGAGGCCCCTGACCGGCTGCAAACTGAACCCACAAACATACGCTTATTTCAAGGAGTACTGTTTCCCTCTCTGCTGAAACGGGTCCAAAAGTTTTCACCACAAGTAAAAGAGCGCCTTCAGATCTCAGCCAGTGACCGTGCAGTCGAACTTTGAACCTGTACTGCCACCCATAGAGTTTGAGACTATGAGAACCTAGACATTCAGTGTCCGGCAGCTCGGTTGAACAAACCAGCAGTTGCTCCCTACCCGTCAATAGGCGTCCCACCTCACACAGACTAGATGTCCCACCTTACACCAGACGCAAGGTGCTCACTTGCTCAACTTAATTCTCAACAGGTTCCCACCTCAGAGTTGAATGACGGGATCGCTCTCCGCAGCGCTGCATCAGGCGTGCGCGCTATCTGGGCGTTTGGGGACGAGAGGATGGCTGCCGCAGGCAGCGGAGTACTGATCAGTGTGAGGGCCGACAGGGCTGCAGCAAGCCCTGAAGTGGCCAGCCTGCAGGTTGCCAACTCGCATGAGTGCCTTGCTACCCGTACGTTCTCTTGGCTGGATGATTGTCAGGCACGCAGTTCTTGGAGTACCGGGGGTCAGTGATGATGACAGGTGCGTTTGATGCCATGAACTGTTGTGCACATGAGCAAGGTGGAGCATGACAGGTGGATTCACGCCACAGCTGACGGCAGTTGATGGTTGATGTGGCAAGGTTTACGTCAGCATGCTAGGGTTGCATGCCGGTCAGCCGCGTGCGTGTGTGTGTGTGTGTGTGCGTGTGTGTGTGTGTGTGTGTGTGTGTGTGT
>QAXH01006536.1:24614-39095 GCA_004335635.1 Chloromonas sp. AAM2 | reverse complement strand
CAATGGCTGGCCTTGACTCCCAGGCCGCTGCGGAAATCGCAAGCGTGTTTGGGCGGGGCGAGGACGGGGGTGCCCTTGGCGGGGGCGAGGATGATCCGTTGATGCTGCTGAGGGATATGGAGGATGAACTCCTTGGAGAGCTTTCAAGAGACATCACCCAAGATATGATGGACCTAAACGGTACAAATGACGCACACCCCTTCTTGTAATGTGCAGCTCTCTATGGCAGGGTGCGTTGCTGGCATGCCCCCCACTCCTTTCCGCCCGTGCACATGCATGCGTTAGCATGGGCTTGGCCCAGGAGTCGCCTGCCGCATGGCAACAACGGCTAAAGTGCCTCTGTTTTCGGTTGATGTGCACGCGCATGGATTGTGCTGCTTGACTCTTTTCCCCTGTCATTGATCTGCATGGATTTCAGTGACACCAGTCGGTTGGTGTTGCTGTGCTGCTTGGGCTCGGGCTTGAGTGGCACAGTTGGTGTGTGCTGTGCACCCACAGACAAATAGTATCACATGGCAGATGCTTAGGACAGGTTTCTGCAATGGCAGTGCCGCGCAGTGCGAAGCCACACTGCTGCTTAGCTTGCCAGGATATGAGTTGCTGTGCCAAGTGGGACACAGTGTGCCCCGTTATTGTGATTTGGATTTCCAAGCGTTGGTGTTGGCGCTTGAACAGCAATGCAACAGGCCAGCAACAGAACCATGTTGCATGCGATGCAGCAGCTGGGCGCTGTGAAAGCTGTCATGCTGCAGGCCCTGCTGCTGCTTGCCTGCTATTTTGCTGCATACCCTGCTGCTTGTTGCTTGCACAAGTGTGCACACACTCCTTACCCACTCCAATGTTTTGCAACGTGGGGGGCATGTTTTCTGTGATCGGCATGGGTGGTGCACATGCCTACTACCCTGTTGTGCCTGGACACCTGGAACTGTTGATGATGTCATTGGCATGGTGTCGCGGTGTGCATAGATCTTCTCTGATTTGTGAGGTAGCCACGTGCTATGTGCTCAGTTGTTGCAACATGCAGAACAAGGCATTATTATGCGCCAAGTCTGTGTCTGAGCTGTTTCTTGTTGCTTCTTTTCATCGATCTCCAGTGTAACGTTGCTCTTTTCAACACGCGCTCGCCTCTGTCTGATGTGTGAAGGTGTGAACAGTATGGTTCACAAGGAGCGAGTGCACACCAGGAAGCACGTCCACGCAAACGTTAAATTTGCGCAAACAGTACAAATCTCCTTTGAAGCACAGCTTACAATGCATAGGATCTGCACAGCTAGCAATGCATATGTTCCCCCTCAAATAGCTTGGTAGGGGCCTTGGATGTGGCTTGACAGCATGAGCGTTAGTCAACCGCTCTGCTAAGCCAAATCCGGCCCACACGGCGACGAGAGTAGTAGATTGTAAATGATGTGGATGTGCAGTTGAAGTGGCCCGATGTTTCGAGGAGTAGCGATTGCCATCCACGCGCTCGCTTTGTGCGTTTCGCAAGGTACGCACGTCCCGGCCGCGGCTTCCACCACGGCGCATCGTGGCCCTCACGACTCGCCTGCGTGTCTTCTGCCCTGATCGCAGTGTTTTCACAAGCACACGACCACGGCACACTGCAGCAAGCAATGGATTCAACTCTCTTTCTAACACAGTAAGGGCGCTCAAATGGACAGCTAGTTCCGCAGTCCCGCGTATCCGTGCCATGTCGCACAAACAGATGCTCATGACCTTGCTTCTCTGCATGCAGCTTTCAGGCTATGCTGGCCGCTGCTGGAATGCTGGCAAACTTCTCAACCCCGGAATTCAACGGAACATGTACGCATGCGCCCGGAATTGTCAGCCCTACAGTCATTAAGGCTGTACCATGTGGGAGTGATGCCATCGCATGCCTGTGGGCGGGTCAACCATGTAAAATAGCAGGCATGATGAGGATTGCGCATGCCCGCTGACTCGGTGACTCTGTGACATGATTGTGTATAGCGGCCATGGATGGCACACATCATCTTCCATCTCGTGTCTGGTTCCAACCACGCATTCTTGCCACACTGTGCAATGCCTGTTTGACGAAATCCGAGCTGACTCTCAACCAGTGCTTTGACGTCCGGCATGCCGAGTTCATGCCGCCAGCCATTTGAGAAGATTACAGGGCTCCCTAATCTGTGGGCTGCAGGGAAACGTGTCATGTCAATGGTATGTGCGGTTGTCATGTAAAGGGTGTCATGTCCTGCCTGGCCTGCAGTGCTGGCGCCCACTGATGCGGGCATGAGGGCCTACATGGACTCAATCAACACCACCTTGGACACCTTCGCAACCTCCAAAGCCCTCCTGCCGTTTTTGGTCAGATACCAGCCGTTTGCATCCAGGTTTCTGCACTCGTATACCCAAGAGCCCAGTACATGTACTTCTGAAAACAGTACATGCACTTCTGAAGATTGACATTGAGAAATCGTCTGTGTGTCCATGGGCATAGTTCGGGGTAATGCAACAAGGACCAAGACAAGTAATTTCTTGCTAGTAGATGATACGTCACAGTATTGGTAATTTCTTGCTAGTAGATGATACCAAGGGACATAGCTTTGCTAGAAGTCAGGGCAGGAGTCAAGGGTCAGCTAGAGGCTACTTCAATACTTTGATAGTAGTCAAGGGTCAGCTAACATTGATAGTAGATGCGGTACTGTCGAGGTGCTTGTTGAAACTGGGGTTGATCCTGGCCGCAGAACATCCACATCGTGCCTCAGTTGAAGTTCTTCCCCATCTCCACTTTGAGGCCGGACGTGCGGCTACCCACGGCAGAGGGATCAGAGCTGTACGTGGACCGAAGGTGGGAAGTACCAATTCCATCAATACATACTATTACTCACACTACATAGCAGTATAACTACTACATACTAGTATTCACAAGACTGACAACCATACTTGTAGTATTTGTCAGGAATTAGTTGTCAACCCTCTCACCTGGTTGTTATGGCATGGGTGCAGAGTTGACTGAAAGCTTGAGCAGTCGACTCAAGCCTGACTCATGCAAAACAACTATCGTACCAATCACAGGGTTGCGGTTGGCTGATGGTTGTGTAGGCTGGCACAACACAACGCAAAAAGAGATTGCCCCACACCTCGGAGGCTTGCGGCTGCCCTTGCCCGTGCAGGGACCCCGGCCAGCTGCACATCTGGGCCGTACCACCCGATTCTGCCCCTGAAGATGATGACTACGGCACCCTCCTTCAGTACGAGGAAGTGCGCGGCGGGCGGGTGAGTGATGGGACACGGGCACGGGGACAGGGACTGCTTGCTGGCTAACATGCAACACTAGCAGAGTGAGTGCCAGAGTGTCGTGGTCGTTGGCTACTGAATCCCGTTGCTAGCAACATTCAAGCTGCTGCGCTACAGCCCGCTTATGCCTGGCTGTATTGTGATCAGCACCACTTGCTCAACCGTCACCCCTCAACGCTTACCTCAAACGTAGCCCCATCCCATTGGTTGCTTCAGGCTGTCCTGTACGTGCTGGACCGACCCCTCATCCCCCCTGTGCTCCTCAACATGACGCGCAACACCACCACGGATTTGCTTGGTAAGCGTAGATTATGGGGGCACGTGGACTGTTATTATTCTGTTACTCAGGCTGCACATTATTGATCAGGCCTCTGGCTCTAAAATTGAGCAGCATCTGAGTTACATTAGACTTGTGGCTCCAGGAGACATCATCATCCAAGACCTATCTGAGACAATTGTGATCACCAATGCTCCCCATCGTTTTCAATCGAAACCTAAGACGTTGCCGCTGTCGATTGACCACTGATGCCAGTGCTCCAATGTGTCCTTGTTGCCTGCATACCTTTCAGGTGTTTGAAGTGACGTACGTGAAGAACCAGCCACGTTGTGCACACTTGGTGATAAAATTGACTCCACGCTGCACTGAAAACCCATACCTGTTGACCTGGTCTCACTGGCATAGGCTGGACGGCTCTGCAAAACCCTTCACTGCCTGTCTCAACCTCAACGTTGCTGAAGCTGCCTGACCCATACTGTAGGCAGCACACCTGAGGTATACTTTTACTTCAGCGGATTGATTTGAATTTGACCGCGCATTGCTGTGAAGAACGTCTGCAATGGCGTTTCTGTGAGGATTCAACTCCGATGGCGGCTGCAGTGCCATGACATGGCCCTGCGCTACTTGTTTGATGTTTGCCGTGCACATGACGTGGCGCATGCAGCTGTAGATCCGGGTGACACAGACACGTTCCGCCTGGCGCAGTAGACGCAGCTGTCAGAAATGCTGTAGAGCAAAGCAGGTTGGCTGAGGACGAACGGCAGGCTCATGCAAAGATCCGCAGCTGTTTCATGGATGTGAGCGTTGCGCCTGACTGTGCGCCCCATTGAGGCTCATGCTTGCGTTTTGGAACAAGTTTGGCGGGGCGAGGGAAGGCAACAGTTATATCACAATAGTCAGGGTGCAGGCAATGTCGTGTAACAATAGCACAGGAAACCTGCCTAAGCGCCCCGCTAGCAAAGATAGTGCACTCATATTCAGTCATAATCAAGTTCTGTCGGGTGATGGCCACAAGGGCCTCACCACCCCTTGCTGACACGGCCAGATCCCCCTTTACTGGAAGATATTTCTGCAATTTGCGTAAATACTTAATACTTGCGTTGGACGTGCTTCATGGTGTGCACTCCCTCCTTATAACAGGCTGAGTGGAGACGTCGCACAACGTCTGAGTGTTTCCACACAAACCATCAAAATGACGACTTGAAAACAACAACAACAATGTCGTAAAAAGGTCAGGCTGTCTGAGACATGATGAATTGATGAATGCGTTGTCCATTGCCAATTAACAATGCCAGCAACGTGCCAAACTGGAGACAGCCCTAGGTTCAGCAACAAAAACATCAACGAAACGTCAGGAGAGAGTCCTGGCAGTAGTGTCAAAAACGCGATGGCGCAGGTCTTAGCTCCGCAATACGAGTACTCAGGCCTTAGCTCAGCAGTATGAGCACAAGCATCTGCTGCGGTTGCTCAGTCTCATTGAAATTGTCCTAGAACTGGCAAACATCTTTTGATCCTTGACGAGCAAACCAAAGGGCAAGAGATCCAGCTGAGCTAAAATATAGCGCCAGGACAAAAGTTGGTGTCAAGTCAGGTTTGGAATTAGATGTAAGGCCAGTTGTTTAGTTGCACTCGGTGTGAGTGCTATTTGCTCTTGCCACCGCCCTTCCCTGCCACTCCTGCCTTTTTAACACTCGGCTTGCGTTTCTTGGCCGCCCCTCCCTTTGCCCCCAGGGCCTTTTTCCCCCCTGCCTTGCCCCCTGCCCCACCCTTGGGCTTCTTAGGCGTGCCTGTCGCTTTGCTCTTGGATTTGCCGCCCTTCTTCTTGGCCCCGCCTTCCTGCTCCGCGGCACCTGTAGACAAGTAACAGACAGGTACCTGAAAGCCTGGTCTAGGTTAAGTAGCAAGGAGGGGCATAGCAGAGCCCCTGATTGTAGCAGTCAGATGAGAAGTCTCTGTTGTCTGTATTCAGGCAAGACTCTAGTCAGAGGAACATCAGAAAACTTGCGTTCAGGTTCTGCAGCGAAATAGGTCATGGCAGCAGCTTAGATGACAGACAAATCCAGTCATGGGGGCGGACCCTAATGTAGATACCAGAAGCGGCAGATATAACAACAACAGCAAAACAACGACGACGACAACAACAACACCTTACCCTGTGTGGCCGTTGTGTAGAAGTCTTCATCCTCATCATCCCTCATGAGCGCCGCCAAGCCCCCCCCACCGCCCCCATCATCGGCCTCTAAGCCCCACACGCCCGTGCCCTGGTCTGTCAGACGGACAAAGTCGTTCATAACGGCCTCAACCTGTGAGCCCGTGCGCCAACAGAAAAGAGGCGTCACAGAGCATGCCGTACGTCACTCTATGCACATGTCACACTCTGACCATCACACTTGCACAGGCGATGTCACACTTGACATCGCCTGTCATCGCACACAGTGAATTGTCACAGCTGCGGTAAAGCAATACATGCACCACACCCTGTCTGCCAAATCAAAAGCATCGCCTTGTTAACTATGAATCATCACAGACTGCACATGATCGGCTGCACGCCACACCCTGTCTGACAGTATCATTTCTGACCCAGCATCGTTGATTGTTGTTATTTGAACCCCGTAACAATTGTTCGTAAACGCGCTGTATATTTGGAAAAGCGTCTGTTTTTGAACTTGACGTCAACTGCCGGTCACATGTACATTCCGAGGGATTATCAAGCATTGCTGGAACAAAGCACAGCACCCACCCTTGCCTCTGTCGCCTGCAAATTGAGTATGAGCGCAGTTCCCTGTAAAGGCAGCACTGTGGCCTGGAACACCACGCCCTTGAGGTCTACGGACACCTCCTCAGCACCTGCATGGCATGCAATAGACGTGCATGTGATGCAACAGACGCGCATGTGACGCAACAGACGCGCATGTGATGCAACAGACGCGCATGTGATGCAACAGACGCGCATGTGATGCAACAGACGCGCATGTGATGCAACAGACGCGCATGTGATGCAACACACGTGCATGCGATACAACAGACGCGCATGTGATGCAACAGACGCGCATGCGATGCAACAGACATGCATGCGACGCAACAGACAGCTGCTGTATCTTCGGTGAATTTGGCTACTGTGATTAATAGCACGAGCAAGCTAACACAGTGTATGGGTTGCTGGGCGTGTAATCTGTGACCAGAGTCAAAGCCACAGCCTGAATGGCGGGCACTGTACTTGGACCAAGCCCCAGAAAACCCAGCTAGTCTAGGCCTTGGAATCGTGAACACCGCGGGCCACCTTGCCTGGCCTTGCCACAAAACACTAGGTTCGCCCTTGCCCTGCCTTCCCTTGCCACACAGTAATCATCACACATCTGAGCTGCCCGCACCTGGTCTGCCCGTCACCACCATGCGCCCCACTGCCCCCGCATCCCTGCCCGCACCTGGTCTGCCCGTCACCACCATGCGCCCCACTGCCCCCGCATCCCCGCCCGCACCTGGTCTGCCCGTCACCACCATGTGCCCCACTGCCCCCGCATCCCCGCCCGCACCTGGTCCGCCCGTCACCACCATGCGCCCCACTGCCCCCGCATCCCCCGCCAGGTCCACCACCTCCTGATGGCCCTGGGCTGCAGCCAACTCAACCAACACCTGCAGTCACAACATCGTGATGAGTCTCCATGCAGCACCCTGTGTATATTGACAAGTGCCAAGTCTTACTTACATTGCCGACTCTTACGCTTATCAACATCTTAACAAGCACAGCACAGATCGCACCTTGTTCCTGAGTATTTTCTCAGGCAGCATGATAGGCAGCTCTGCCCCCGGGGGCAGAGCAGGCTGACCTCCCTTCCCGCGCCCCGGTGTCGGCCGCTCCCCCGGCCCCGCTGCTGCAGGCAAGCCGCCCGGCTGTGTCCCAATCTCACCCTCCCCATCCTCATCGCCCTCGTCAGGCGCTTGATCTATATCCATCGCTTGAGGTTGTGCGCTGGCACCATTTGTACCGAGAGTGGTGTCTGCTACTGACGGAGCAGTCCCTAGTGCTTGCCCTGCTTGCCGGCCGCCTTTCCCCGCCCCATCGCGTTTGCTGGCCGTTCCCCGCCCGCCCATCCCCACCAAGCCGCCGGAGGCAGGCGCCTGTGACGGCCCCGGTTCTGCTGTGGCGGGTGTGCCGATTNNNNCGGCCACGTTTAAAGGTGGGTTGGCCGGGTGAGGCGGGTAGGCCTTGTTCATTGGCTGGTGCAGGAGAGAACTTGATGCCACCTGTCCCGTTGCACCAGACAAACAATCGTCTGTGGCCATTCACATGGATTGCAGGGAATGCGACAGTGAGCAGGCAGGGATCTAACTTGCAGGCTTTGCATGCCTGTCTTCATTATCAACATCATTATTACATGGCTTGTCATGGTTCAGCCAGCCAGGCGCTTAGCAGCAGCCGACATCACCACCCTAACAATGCATGAGCGTAATGCCCCAGCACACCTGGTGAGTCCTTAGTCAAATCCAGGATATCATCATCACTGTCACTAGGAAGGGGTGGCTTGTAACCGCCAGTGTAAGGGCTCTGCGTGTAAACAAGCCACATGAAGCAAGGCACTGGCCCATTCAACAGATGTCTGACAGCACCAACGAGCACATGCATGCAGCTGTGATAGTACTTGTACCTTGAAGCTTTTGGCCCATGCAGGCAGATCGTCATCGTCATCACTCTGGTCCTTCTGCTGTGTTGAGGGTCCAGCAGCGGCTTGAACCCTTGTGATCAGTGGCAGACTGTCATCATCACTCAGCAACAGCGTGGATTGCTGGGGATTCGTCATTCCAGTCCACTATCTTGGGTCACAGTGAAAAAGCAGCAAACTCAGTCAGTCAAGTGAAAAGCCAAGTGCAAACTCAGAAGGGGTGTAACTCAAGTCATGTAAGGGCGTAAGTGTGTGTCAAGACCCAACAACACGCCCAACAGCGGATGCTCGTCGCAGGTTTGTAGTACTAGTACAGTCCTGAGTGAGGCCAAGAGACCAGGCAGAATTTGCTCCGGAAGTCCCGAAGTCCGGGCCGAAAACGGCGACAGCCCCGTTTTCAAAAGCGCTAGTATTTAGTGCTGAGCAGGTGAACATCACAGCAGCACACGAACTAACAAACACATTCCAAGAGACAAGGGTTCTTCGCTATAAGCTTCAAGCTTGGCTATCCCCGCTCAGCAAGAACCCTCAGAGAAGCTGTCCAACATGCAGCATCCACTCTTTCCCACGGAAGCCAAGTCTGGAGGCAGCAAGGTTGCCAGCAAGGAGCTAGTGCTTGCTGGGCCCGTCAGCGTGTGCCTCGAGACGCTATTTGTTCTTTTCTCAGTCGTGGCTGCACCCATCCTCGCGGTGGTAATCCTGGGCCTCTCCACCTACAAGAGCGCGATAGGGTTCGCTCGCACGACATTGCAGCTTTGGTGAGCACGGCTGCCCTTGCCGCGGCCCCCTGCCGTAGAAGACATCCATGACAGGTCAGCAGTCCTCGTCAGCCAAGCCGGCTCTGTCAACCCCAAGGGCATCTTCAACCTCGTCATCCAAGCGACGGCAGCATGACGTGCAGCGTGTATGCACTGCCGGTGTGACTGGTGCGATTGACAAGGACAGCCACAGACTGCACGTTGGAACATGGTGTTGAGCTGACGCCGCCTACTCGTTCGGAGCGCAGTTGCGCCCTGCATTGAGACGCAAGACTACATGGCATATAGCAACTGACCAGCTTCACCAGCTTAGCTTACAGGCACGCTATTCAATGTACTTTTCTTTGTGAGCCCTTTGTCATGAAGCTCCAGCATGTATGTGTAGGCGTGTTTTCAGCTTGCAACGAAGGCTTCGGCCTGAACCCTGTATTCTTTACGCCGTGTACTAAATCCCCAGGACCGTTGTGATTCTGGTAGCAGACAATGCATTGCTGCATCCTTTCCATGCCCAATGTTAGCTTTCCTATAACAGTTACGTGAGCATGTGTGACACAGCCTGTCAGTTGATGTGCGGCGCAAGCTTACATTTAGCAGCTTGTTAGTGGAGCGTAGATCGGCGCTAGCATTTCTTTTTACTCACATCGCACTACAGACTCGAGCTGTTGCATGAACAGCACTGCACTAGGTGCTTGCGCTTGCACAAATTGTGCTCATGCTTGTTGTACGATTTCTAATGAGGCTTACGGTCGGTTGCTTTGAAGCCAATTTCACTTGTAACATCAATAACCTTGTGCTCAAGGCAAACGGTTGATGCAGCGCGTAGTCAGCTGCCAGCTAAAACGAGTTGGCCTTGGAAGTGTTTCCTGTGATCAGCAGCAGCCTGCGCAGCAAATCCGTACTGTGCGATTATTCATGGGCAAACTGCATATGTTACAAGGTTGGAAAGAGCAGTATACAGAGCTTTTCAGGGCAATGCTTTAGAACGTGTTTGCAAAAAGTGCCGAACGCACACCAAGTCCCCATTGAGGCTCATGTTTGCGTTTGGAACAAGTTTGGCGGGACGAGGGAAGGCTCCAGTTATATCACAATAGTCAGGGTCGTCCCCATGGTCTCATGTTGGCATGGCAAGACACAACTGTCCTTGTGGAGATATCGTACCGAGTGGCATTAAGCCCACTTTACATTGGCTTTATGATTGTCGTTGCCACCTCGGCCCATGCAAACCTTCAGAGAACTCTTGTTTAATCGCTTGTTTTATATGGCTAACGGGGTGCTTCAGGAAGGCGCTTTGTGGGGTGATGGCCACCTGTTACAAGGAGGGTCTCACCACCCCGTACTGATACGGTCAGATTCCCCTTTACTGGGAGAAATTTTTGCAATTTGCGCAAGTAGTTGATATTTGCGTTGGACGTGCTGCATGGTGTGCACTCCGTCCTTGCAACAGGCTGAATGGAGACATCCAGATCGGTTGCCACACAACCCATCAAAATGACGTCTTGAGCGGACAGCCTCAAACTAGGGCACTCCCTGTACAACAGTAATCTCTGATCTTCGCTAATCTCTGACCGTAGGCCTGACTTCTCAACTAGGTCACTATCACAGCTGAACCATTTTCATCACAACTCACCTGCAGCCCGTCCACACTCATCAGATCCCAACGCCTGGACATTCCAGTGGTAGCCCATCCGACCTATCACATATCACACTATCACTGTCTGAGTATGGTCTTACTTCGTCACTCCATGCGCGCCTTGCAAAGCTGGACGTGGGTATAGAAGCAGGCCATTAGCAAGCCGAGTGCGTAGCTGCTAAGTGGTGGAGTGTAACGGAACCACGTGCTGCAGTTTCTCACGAATGGGATGTCTACGATATGACCAACATTCTGTTGTTATATCGTTTGCAGACTTTCGTCTGCATCAGTGTTTCCAGGTTATTGCCCAGCCACCCGCCCTGCATGGATGCTGCTCAGGCGTGCCGGGTGGTGGGTCTAGTTGCCTACAACCTTGTCGTGTTCTGGTTTAATTAAACCGTTTGGTTGTTTGTCTGTTTGCTTTCGTGCGTGCTCGGCTGTGTGGCTTGCTCGCTAGCTTGTTTGCACGTTTTTTCAGCGAATGTTTTTTCCACTAATTCCAGTTGCTTGTACGCTTGACCAAGGCTGCTCCACTGGAACGATGTAACGACCCACCACCAATCTATCATGTTTGTGGGCCTCGTTCCTGGCAGCTGGCAGCATCGACTGTCACGTTCTAGGGTAATGAGTGAGAACCACCTACGCCCCAAGATGATGGCACTTTCTGCTAAACGCCCACCACGTACCCTTGGACAATGGCCAGCTTCCTTCACTGTATGCACAGGACCAGCCTACACGTGCGTGTCATATCGCGCGAAGAGGACCCGCAGCATGCCGAGGACGCGGCGCGCACACTGGCGATGGTGAGGCGGGCGCAGGCGGTGTGACCGTCATGCATAAACCTCGGCAATATGCCGGCAGTATGCCATATTCAAACGTGCCTTCGGCGCTGTGCAGGGCATGGCTGGAGATCAGCAGACTGTCCTCTGGTGCAAGGACCCCAGTGAGTCGAGGGTGGTGGCGTGGTGGGCAATTGCCGTGTATAGGATGCGCCAGACGCGGATATTGCATGCATCAAACTAGTCTCAGCTGGCCTGCCCTTGCTGAACCTGGGTTGGCCGCTTGCTGGCTTGCACGTCCAGGGGTGAGAATGAACACTGTTTGCGTGCTCTGGTAGCCCAGCCCAGTTGAGCTGCTGCTTCGTGGCTCTAGCGCGCCAGTGCAGGCTGGCCTGGCCTCAAACATACCCCTAGTATAGGATGTTCTTGCTGTTTGCTGTTGCTTCTCACAGAGGATCATTTTAATGACTGGTTTGCCACGGCGCACAACTACCAGCTGAGGATGCCCACTCAACCCTTCATTCACACGCTCATGGAACCACCGGCATGCACTGCCTACGTGTACTGGTAAGATAGTTTCAAGGTTCTGAATCATGCACTATCCCGCCTTTCCAACACATACCTAACAGTTGTTTGTAATGCACAAGCAGGCTACAGCCTTGACTTATTTGCTCTTGCCACCTGCAGGTATCCAGAACAAAAACGTGAGCTTGGGTGTCACGAGTGTTCACTCAGGGAGTAAGCACTACACGCTTCACAGTAAAATTAAGAGTTGGAAATTTCACTTGGCTGTCTATTCCACGTGTTCTTGCTGAACAGATGAAGTATGCAACAGAACACGCTCACGGCATGTGGGAATATGAAAATACGTGCTCTGTAGACATGTGCACACCGCCTGCTTCATGCAGCCCAACTAAGCGTGAGCTAGTTAGTTGGCACCAGTTAGTGGGAGGCTCAACAATCAGCAAGGACACTGCCACTGCCTGCCCCCTGCAGCCCTGTACGGTGAGGGTGAGGGCCCCAGCCCCGCAGGTGCAGTGGACACGTCAGCCTGGGAACGCAGGGAGGCGGCAGGCCTGCTGGCAGACTGCCTCGCCTTTCTTGCAGAGTGCAGGAAGACGTTTCTACAGGTACGCCAACACATGCTCACACTGAGCGTTATTGGCACATAATCGTTTTCATCAATGTTAGATCAGGTACTGTTGTCAGCTCAGAGCTATGTTCCTGAGTTATGCAGTGCGTGCAGCTGAGCACAGCAGGACAGTGGGCAGGGCCTTAGGCAACCACCAAGAACACGGTTTGCAGCAATTGTTGATGTTCATGGTGCATGGCCAGAGACAGAGCGCAAGCAAGTCTATGGCCATCTCGTGCATGGAATACTGCTGCCCTGACCTGACTGGCCCGGTTGTCCTGCCACCGGTTTGACTTGTGTGCATAAACGAGCCTTGGTGCTGTGTGAGAGTTGTTAAAGAGTTCTCAAAAAAGGGGGAAAATGAGTCAAGAGCCTTTATTGAATCGAATGAGCCTTTCCGCATGTCAGGAGTTCAAGTACTGGCGTACAGCCTTGTCTTTTGCAGCGTTCGTCTTACTATCTACATGTGCCCAGGACATGCCCGCCTATCCCCTGCCCAGGAGCGGGGTTCCTTCCTTTACATCGCCTACCTGGGTGTGCACCCTTCACGCCACCGCCAGGGTCTGGGTTCAGCCATGTTGGAGTACCTGTGTGACCAGGCGGATGCACGCGGCAAGTGGGCATACTTGGAAGCCAGCAATGCAGATAACGCACGATTATATGCCAGGTAAGGTACCTGGCACTGTAAGGTACCAGTCACTGAGTGACCTGGGCGTTGCAAGCAGCATGGCAGTCGCAGGGTGACAAGCCAGGCAAGGTATCCGTGAGGACGAGCAGATGTTTTGTGCAATGATGCCTGGGCAGTGTGCTGATATCATGGCTGCTCAGTAAAAAACAAATGCCAGTTCTGGGACAATTTTGAAACTGTCAGCAAAGTGTGTCAGCAAAGTGTGTGTCAGCAAAAACGTGCATATGAGTGTGTGTGTGTGTGCGTGTGCATGTGTGTGTCAGATGTCTTCTTTCACAAGACAGGGAGCGCAGGCCTTAAGACCTGTCCCTTGTACGTCCTGTTGTGAGTGGTGGTGTTTGAGAGTGTCGTGGGCGCCTGATTGGTATTCTCTTTGTGTATTCTTACCCACACTGTGACAGTACCAGGATAAGCCGTGACAGCCATGGAATATATCCGTAACAGTGAGCTGTGAGACTGTGAGCTGTGAGACTGTGAGACTGTGAGCAGTGAGACACTCCCCCTAACAATGCCCTCCTTGCTTTCCTTGCGTGTTGGCAGCTGGGCAGTAAAGCCACCTCGTGACAAACTCTTGCTTACATAAAGCCAAGGTTCAGCCAGGCCACATGCAGTTAATGCAACCCTAGTCAGCCAGAGTCTCCAGCCCGTAAACTTGCAAACTGCACTCGCATGCGGCACGGCTAAGTGGCCACAAAAGCTAGGCTGAGTATGTTCACACCCTTGGGCCTGAGCCCGAGCAATGCCAGCTCATGTTCTCCGTCTTGTGCAGGTTTGGATTTGAGACATGCAATCGTGACATGACCTGTGCTCTGCCAGCTGTGGTACCTGGAGTTCGTGTGACCTTCACAGTCATGACACGTGCACCCCAACACCCCACGTGAGGGATCATAAGAGGACCTCACGACGCGTGGCACCACAGGGGTTGGAGCATGAGAAGCCATGACATGTGGCATGGGAGTTGATGGCATGACCTGAATGATGACATTTAGTGAAGGTTAACTTAGAGAGCAGTGAAAGAGTCGCCACTTTCATGTATCAACATGCACCCAAACACTCCACGTGAGCACGTAATGAGAGGGTGGCAGATGACCCCAGGATCCTGTATGTTTATGAGGATTTACATCAGGGGACCTCACATGCATCGAGCGCGAACACTACATCAGTGTTGTGGAATGCTAACACGGGTGCTACCAGTGACCGGTACAGATAGCACCATTCTAAAACCACTTAGCACCGTTCTAGCACCATTCAGCACCGTTCTAGCACCGGTTAGCACCGTTCTAGCACCATTCAGCACCGTT
>QAXH01006535.1:0-26349 GCA_004335635.1 Chloromonas sp. AAM2 | reverse complement strand
ACTCACTCACTCACTCACTCACTCACTCACTCACTCACTCACTCACTCACTCACTCACTCACTCACTCACTCATGTGCCATCATGGCACTCACAGAGGCGGTGCCGCAGCTGAAGAGGTTTGCCAGGCAGATCATGTCTAGACCCTGACGCCAATGGCACGTCTGGCAAAAAAACATATTCAGTGCATGTCATGATGGCATCGCTTGGCGAAGGCATTCTGATGAGGCACACCTTGAGGTTGCTGGGTGGTTGCGTCAAGGGCTAGATTAGGCTTCTTATCCAAGTGGCTTTCTGATGGCTCATCAATGGCAAGGGCTGCTGCATGCAACTCCGACCGAATGCGGGCCTGCGAGAGCAATGACGGAAGGACCAGTGAGATGAAGAACAAATATGAACAGGTTTTGTCTGGGTTTGTGATCCCAATTGGCCCTTCCCATCAAGACTGCAGAACCCACACACAACTTATGTTGCTGCTACAACACACAACTCCTTGGCTCTGTGGCTACGTTCAAACGCTGATTGCCCAGCCTGCAATCGTTTTTGCATTTGCTCATGTGCTTGCTGCATGCTAGTATGCTGCAGGTCGCATGGGGAAGGCTGCATGGTCTGCCAGTGGAACCAGGCTCACTAGGTCAGTTGCTGAGAAGAGCCACCTCGCTTTGTGAGTCGATTCGGCAAAGGACATCTCTCCAGAAGACCCAGGGCATGTAATGCAGAAGATGAGATGAGAGGGAGCCTGCCTATCAACACTGTGGTCAAGAAAACTGCTGATTAGCACTGCGTACAAATCCGCAGTTTGTGAGCGCTTGTGCTGATATTTTCATGCGGAGCAGCTCAGCTGGGAGAGACCAGTAGAATGTGCGGAAGGCCGTTGGCGGTTGCGCCGGTTTATCACGTAACCACAACGGCCGCTCATCGCGTTGCTACCCGGGTGCCTTCAGCCACGCGGTACATTCAGGAACCAACTGCCATACGATATATCACAGCAGCGCAAAGACGCCTGCTATTTGGTGTCGCCGTCGCCTGAGAGTAACACCTTCTAGACGCCAGGAGAATGGGTCGCCCTGTGAACACTAATGTGGGCCAGAACTTCAAGATTGATATGAGCCATCAAGAGGTGGAGCGATTACTGGAAGAGCTTGAGGAGGTGAGCAGCAGCACACCACTGAGGCCCGGCCTGACCACGTCATACAGTACCACACACCACCATCTGCAACCAAGCGTTATGTGTCATTAGCCATGTTATTAAAACTGTCTAAGCAGCCGTGTACGTTGGTCCTTCAGAGCATGTGCCTGCTGCATGCCACCTTGCAGCTGCTTCGCCAAACCCCTGCAGAGTGGGTCACAGCGGAAGCCGCAGGAAGCTGGCTTCGCCACGATCTCGGGTAAGTGGACTATGGCTGCTTTTCTACAGCCCTGGGCACTCTGTGATGCATGGTCATCTACAAAATGCCAGATAATCACACTTTACCTCAGAACTTCACCCCAGTGTTGAGGTTCAGCTCTACCTGACAACGGCGCTTAGACCTGATTCACAGCTCATGGCTGCATTACTTCATTGCTTGCATTACCTCACATGGTACCAGCACACATGCGGTGGTGGGGTGGTTTAAATGCTTCGCATCACCAGCGTATGGGGACAGGCGTGATGCGTTGTTTGGCGCACAGCAATCCAGCCCATGTCAGACAGAGCCCAGCACGGGGTCTTGCCCTGTGTTTCAGCGTACTGCAGTGCGTAACTGTGTAGGACAGTACCACAGTATGTCAGCCTTTTACTGCGCAATGCCTCACCAGCCTGACGCCATGCATTGAACGAAGGCAGCAGAATTGCACAACTCATGACGCCCAGACATGGGGTTGCATGTGCATTACTTGGTTTGCACTACATACTGCAGGCTTCAATGCGCCTCTGCTTGCACCCCAATCCGTCTGATGCATTCCATGGTTGCCTTGCGCCATGCAGTTACGAGGACATGCCAGAGTTTGAGGATGCATTGCACGGCACCTTTGAGGACTTCATCCAGGTCATGCCACACATAGAGTCCAAGGTGGACGACAAAGGGAGAGTGGTGAGTGACTCCCATGAGGGGAGGGACTTCAACCCGTCTAACCTACAAGTGAAGAGGATTGCGACACACCGCAATATTAATGGTGGTTGTCACCCGTCGAGCCACTATCCTGTCCGCACACCTCGTTTGACGCACGTAAATGAATCAATGGTTGCAACTTGTGCTCAAATCATGTGCTGTTTTGCCTCTACGGCAGCAAAGCCACCCATGCAGTTGACAGATGGTAAGCTGAACTCGGAATCATGCCAAGTAGTCGAAGAGATGACCTGGGAACAGACCGTGGAGAACTCTATTGACTTCAAACTTTTGACCTGGCCGCTGGTATGCTGCCTTTTAAGAAGAGTCTAGCTCTAACCTGGTAAGTTTGCTTTCACCATGCTGTTAGTGATTGCTCCCTTTTAAAGGCTGCCCTGGTGCTCAGCCCAGCATTGTTGCTTGCAAGGCAGGTGTCCTGACAACGAACCAGTACGTACGTTCACGCCCAATACATTTGTCTATCGCACTGGGTTGGGTCGTACACACTGCCATTGAAATCCCACGCATTTACTTTCACTATTGTTCCAAATGGGTTGGCCTGTGTGCAGGTCATTCGTTTGAAGCCTGAGTTGCCTGTGGAGCAGTGGTGTGCCAAGAAGATGACCCTGCGAGTCATGGACCGAGATCAGCTATGGAACGTTTGCCTCAAGAGCCCGCATGCACGGTGAGGATGGGTCACCGGACAGCCGTGTGCTGTACATGTGCCTATGTGCATGGACTGCAAACATGCGACAGCTAAAAACAAGTGGACAAGGAACAGTTTAGAGCATGTTAATAGCATGGTAGTGCTCTTGTGCAGCATTTCTGGTTTGTGAGATTGGAGCTGTGCGTGACTCTTGTGGCCAGAAGTCATCAAGCATTCCAAGGCAGACTGCATACCGCCCATGGCATACTGCAGTGCTGGTCCGGGCGAGCTACCTAGGTCATTGTTTGTGTTTGTGTTTTTGTATGACCTTTGCCCAGGTGTTCTCGTTGTTGTTTGTGTTGGGCAGATGATCGCACTGCTGGCCAGGCAGGTATGAAACTCACATCATGTGTTGTCACTGCTTATTGGTTTGTGTTTCCAAAGAAAGACGGTGCCTTGGATTTTTGCTACAATTTGCAGAGTGGAAATTCCTGAGCTAGAGTTTGAGATCTCAGCTGACGGCAAGCGCAAGATTGACAGCATCTACAACATCATCAGCAGTGCCATCTTCAACCTCGGGACGCACGTGCGGACAGCGGGCAGCGGGCTCATTGACGATCACAAGTGAGAGCAGCACAGGGCATGGGGGGATTGGCGGGGGGAGTTCGGGGGAGGGTGTGAGGCCATGTAGCACAGGGCATGGGTTGCAGCTGTGATTATGACTGCAATGGGAGGGTGGACCTGCCAACAGCATGTGAACATGCTGTGCTGTTTGTACTGGCGATCCTACTGACTGTGCACGATGGGGAATGATTTTCATGAAGGAGTCAGAGGCATGCAGTGTGATGGTGTTGTGCCGGTGTGCCTGCTCCAGCATAGGCATCACCGGAACTCTCGCATGTCCGTACGCCCTGTCCTTGCAGGATCAAAATTATGGAGTGTGTGGAGCAGCTAAACAAGCTGCTGGACGTGGACGAGCCCTGGACATGGGTTCTGCATGACCCAAGCGGTCTATCCGAGTTTAGTGACATGGGTGAAATCACGGTGGAGGAGGAACAGGCACCGGCGGCACGCGGGCAAGCAGAACAAGAGACGGATGTCACATTTCCTCTGGAGCAAATCGATGAGTAGAACAGGATACATTAAATGCTAGCAACTGACACGGCATCAACGATCAGGGCAGCGAAGGTCGGCTTTTTGTTTACAACTCAAACCACATGAGGTTTCTCAACATGTGCCTGTACTCATTTTTGCACCCTGTCTGGGTATTGGCCCTTTTGCCTGCAATTCTTGGGCAGTCCGTCTGCATTTGACGAAGCTATGCATTCAGTTTCACCTTAGTGTGACAGACCTGTCACTTCTTTATTGGACGACTTGTAGGTGAGAGAAGATGACACTGAAGAGTGGACACTTGGAAGCAGGATGGTAAATTATCTGGCTGGACTGCTTGGACAACATTTGCTACAATTGCTGTTCGTCAGCCTGTGCCAAAGGCGTAGGTGTTGTGCTTCATCTCACTCGCTCATACGGTATGATGAGTCATACCCCATAGGAATGTAAGAAAGAAATTAACATCCCAGCTTGCTGTCAATCCAACATGCCAAGAGAAACGGATCTTGGGCACTAGTGATTGCATGGTCCATGCAGCATTCAGTTTGTGTTGGCATGCATGTGTCCTTGACCAAACAATCATTGACTACGGCAGTGCCAACTGTTGCTCCTTAGCGCAACTAATTGTGCCTGAACATGCGCGATTCAGCACAGGCTGGGCCAAACCAACTGTATGCCTCCAACAACTGTACTGATTGTCAATTAACTACGTCTGCAACAGCTTGACATACTCCCCATCACTGAAGCAGGTCATCGCTGACGCTCAGCATTGCTTTCGAGGCAATTTTACATCAGGGAAGCCGTCACATGACTCGGGGCAGAATGTGTACCGCCCTGACCTACCCTGAGAAAGAAGTTCAAAGTTTGTGTTGGGCTGCCCGAAAACCCTGCCGTCACCCGGCGACAAAACAGTTCACTTTGAAGGCCGCCCACCAATGCTCATAACCCAATGCTCATAACCCAAGTTCTTCTTCCACAATTCGGGCACGCCTTACATGTGCAGCATTGTTCGGGGGGGAGGCGGGTGGGGGTGCGATACTCTACATTGACTCAATCATTGACTCAAGTCAATGGTTGCAATGGGTGCGCGAGGGAGGTGCTGCCCCCGCCCTGCCCACCACAGTGAAGCGCATGCTGCCCCCTGCACGATTGGACCAACCACCCCTGAACGCCAATCCTTTACCCCCAGAGCAGGAAGGAGACAGCAAGAACGGAGGCAGAACCCATGGCAACAAAAGGCACTCCCAGCCTTCTGTGCTCTGTTCCTGTTTTTCGTGGCTGGTTGCCTTCCTTTCTGCCTTGTTCGTTCCTGCCTTTCCTGTCTTTGGGCTAATTTCTGCCTTTGTTCCTGCCTTTCTTCTGCTTTCTTGCTCAGGGTAGGTCAGGGCGGTACGCAACCCGCCCCGTTTCCTTTGACGGCTTCCCTGATGTAACAAATCAATCACTGCAGTTGTATACGTTGTTTTTCAATCGTCGTCACGGTCATCATTCCCTCCAGTGACGTTGAACGGAAACAGCACATGCTCAATGATGTGTACAATGTTGTCCTGCAAAGCATGCAAGAGAAAGCAGCATTGTTACTGAGCATCTAGGCTCTGTCTAAAGAGACCTTCAGGTTTTTTCAAACACGCTTTTTAGGCCTCAGGCTTTGCCTTGATTGTTGCCAAAATCATTAGATGTGCCCTCTTTAGTTCTGTGACAATTTCCAAGAACTGCACTGGAGCCAGTGTTAAAAGGGTTAACTTTTACTGATCAGTGTGAGTACTGATGTCACAGGTCCTAAGGCCAGGCCACACAGAGTATACCAACCAGGTGCCCGACAAACCCACACAACAGAACATACAGACAACAGCTTTTAGACAAGCACTCCTTGTCATTGGAAAAGCGCAACACGTCTGCACCAGGTATGCCAGTATTGTCACCATCTGTCCAATGTGTGTCCAATGTGTCCAATGTGCATCTGATGCTCAAGTGCAGCAAAAATGGTAGGCTCTCGAGATGTCACCGAGAGGTCCACAAATTACGCGAACTCGCAGCTTCAGGACAGAACAAGATGACACCCTCCCCGTCCACCCCCGCATCAAGAAGAAAGCGGGCCAAGAAGCGGGCCAAGAAGCGCCCTCAATATCTCCCACTTCGGAGCAAACCCAGTGGAACCGTGAGACACACAAGCATTGTCCCAGAACTGGCAAATGTCTTTTTTTTGCAGCATGGACCAATCGCAGAAAACATGACCAGACAGCAGGCTCACAGTTCAACGTACACAAGGACTTCTATTATGTTGGATACTTGGCAGCTGTGTTCTGGCTGTGTTCAATATTCTGCATGTTTGCATGAACTAGCTCACATGCTTGTCCCATTGTCTGTCTTGGAGCGACAAATCTTGCACAGTGACAGTGGCAGCTACAAAAGGCTGCCAAAGAAAGAAAACAAAACTGTAGGAGCACAGCTGGAAAGTTCTGATGCCTTGGATTTAGTGTGATTGTGATGCCTTGCAAACAGGCTATAAAGGACGACTCCCGAATTGTGAGTCAAACGAATTCTGCACTCACAGCCTTTTCAAAATGCACTGTGGATGATGGATGGCTGGGAGCAGACAGCCACCATGGGTGCGGATGACTCACCTGGTTGTTAGGTACGAAGCTGTGGCTAGGGCGTCCACATGCGTGCAAGTACAAGTACACAGGAAGGAAAGCTTTAGACTTAGATGCCAGGACTGGTGGCCAGTACTGTGTGACAAACCCGACCTGCCAGGCGCATGGATGAGATCTCCCAGATCATGATTCTCACATCGTGTTGTTGTGCACGGCGATAGGTACGGCTCAGAGTGCACGCGCACGTCTCAAGTGCCGCGGCAAGCGTGAAGCTGCATGTTGCACCCCAGCTAGAAACGGCGGCAGCGCACAGGGCGCGCACTTGGCAGTCGTGATCAGTGCGCGAACGAACGGGAATGTCGTTGCGCGTGCGCCATCACACCACGTGGAGTGCCTCACTCAACCCCTGCAAAGTGCCTTGTGGCGGCAATGAGCTTACCCAACGGAAGGTGCGCTGTCAGCGACAGCAGCAAGGCAGCAAACACAGCTGAAACGACGGCCAAGCGACTGATGCTAGCCATTGCGATTGAAGGTTGATCCATGCCGCTTTGGATTGTTTTTGGATTGAGCGAAACTGTCTGTCAAGCCTTTGCTGGCCTGTGTAGTGACATCAGGATGATCTGCAAACCAGATTTGACATGCCCCCTAACCAGACTCGAGGACAGGCCGCATATTGTTGCAATAGTTCAGCAATGGACAGCTTGCTGGTCTCAGAATGCGCATTCTGATGCCCACAAGCTGTTCATCGCTGACCTTCTGCAGCAATCTGCGGCCTGTCCCTGAGTTTGATTAGGGCGCTTGTCAAATCTGGTAGGCAGATCATCCTGATGTCACTACACAGGCCAGCAAAGGCTGGAAGCATTAGGTTAGCTCAATACCAAACCAATCCAAAGCGGCATTGGCTGATTGGATACTGAGACGATCTGAACGGCATGTCACTGTCACTGTAGGATAAAATATCATTCCGTCTGGCGTCTTTTTCCTTCCTGCCTTCATCAACTCGTATTCCACCACACACTGCTACCCACAACAAATCAGTCATACCATACAACGTGCCCTACGGCACTGCGAAAACAATGAAGCTAACCCAGGAATTGAGCAGCTGATGAGATATTAATGGCCCCGTTTCAGGCCATGATCCGCACCACAATTGTAGTTCAATTTTTGAGGCCTGTTTAGAAGCTTGTGGACCAGACTGAGACCAACTTGAGACCACCGTATTAAGGGTACAGTTAGAAGGGCCTCGCCTGAACAGCTGGCATTCGTGTTCATGAGATGTCGAGGCCACACAAGTCACACAACACACAAGTCATCAAGTTGCTTGCTAGGTACCAAGGCAACTGAGCTAGGGTAAGTTGGGGTAGTTAGGTATTGGAGTAAGGAGCCATTCACGACAAGACGTCAGTCATTTCTACTCGCATGCACTAGTGCATCAATCACCAACACTGGTTCCTGTCGGTATTCCCAGAAATTGTCCCAGAACTGGCAAACTCCATTTTTTTATGCATCAGGCAAGTTTTGAATCAAACAAGTTTGTCTTGCAAATATTTTACACTGGCTAACACCAAGACGGTCATGGACCAAAGTAGCCAACTGGAGCGATATCTCTGGGATAGCTGCCATACCACGCTATAATGATATGTCAGTTGGAGTGATGGCACTCGGAACACCTGCCATGCCACGTCATGATGATACTTCGCATGACAGACCCATCGAAGACAGGAACAAGCATAGAGTCAGCATTGACAAAACAAACGCACATACACGCATGTCATTTCTGATCGATGATGCCGGTGTATCCATTCACCAGGTAATTCTGTTGGCAGTCCTTCTGACCACCACCCTGCCAAACGCTCCACGTGCATGTCTCATGCATGTGCTGACACATGGCCTCCCCATGGAACTGTGTTAACGTGTGGTATAGATGTTCTCGTTTGCACGTCCATCCGCCCTACACAAGCTTCAACACATACCCTCAAACAATTATGTGTGTATCTGTCGTTTTGCAGTCAATGCCTTCCAAAGCATTTCTCACTTTTCGGCCCTCTTCCCCCTTTTGGGTGTCCACTCCTCATCATCACTCTCCCGAGGTCGCTTGGCTGGAGGCCTGCGTGTCATCTGCTGCTTTGGTTTTGGTGCGGGGACAGGTGGCTGGGCAGCAGCAGATTCTGAGGCTTGCTCAGCGTGCCACTTGGCCCAGGCAGCAGCACTGTTGGCCCACACTTTGGCCATGTGCTTGACCAGTTGGTCATGCACGTGCTGCATGCATGCAGCTGGCTCATTCAGCGTGTAGATGCTAGACTGCTGAGCATCAGATTTTGTGGTTGCAGCGGCCGGTGCCTCGCCTGCGCTTTGAGAGTTTGTGCTGCTTGGCTCTTCAGGGATGGCAGGGGGTGGAGGGGTAGGTGGGCTCTGGGGCACCACAGGAGCAGCCTGTGCCTTGGTTGGTGAGTTGGGGTAGAGAGCTGGATGTGGCGGGGTAGAGAGGGAGGGAACGGTCATGGAGGATGGGTGCAGGCACATGTCATCTCCCAGGTCCATGAGGTCATGAGGTGACCTGGTGACATGGAGGTCAGCAGGAATGTCCAAGCTGACCCTTGGTAGGAGGAGTGGGCTGGCCGGCGGTGATGAGGTGTCATGCAATGCTCCTGCGTACATCTCCTGTTGTGGGTTGAGGTTGTCAAGCAATGCGCTGCCGCTGAAATGTAACCAGCTGTCATGGTAGCTCGTAGCAAAAGGACGCCTGCATGCACGAGGTGGGCACCTTGCAGGCATGCGTGTGCACCTTTGATTGCCTGCATCATGCGGCCTTGCTTGAGTACGGGCCGAACCCTGCTTTGCACTGCATGCATGCAAGTACTTGAGCCCGTTATTTGCGAACAATCAACATGCAAGCTCCTGGCCATGCAAAACCCTAATCCACCGGCAGTCCAAGGGCTCGATTGAAGTCGCAGACTTTGAATGTATATCATTGCTCTAAATTGTTGCAGTCCGATTGCGGACTCACGCAGTGCCGATGTCGGTCAACACACCTTTGGTCTTCACGCGCGTTGTGAGACTTGTGCTTCAGCTGGGCGGTCGCGGGTGGCTGTGTGTCAAAGCCTGCAACCATAAATGACATGTTTCTGTGATTGGGGCAGAACTCCTGGCAGATGGCGTTTGGTTGAAAACCCTTTGTATAAGGTCGCGCTGTGCATTCCTCAGGATGTTGCCCAATCCCACCTGGGCAATGAAGTGCCGTAGGCAGATGTGCCTTGTTTGTTCTGCAGCCGGCAGCTGAGTCGCCATGCCAATCGTTGTCTGAAAAAGGGCGATAAGCTGGCATCTTTGTTCCAGTAATCGACGTGGAGATATTTGAGCTTGAAGTGTGGGATCAGCTTGTTGCTGCACCTTGGGTTTGTGGCATCACTTTCCAAATGCTGCGTGGAGTACGTGTCCGGGGTTGAAACGGCTTGAGAAAGCTTGCATGCAAGCCGGTTTTCCTGTCCACACCTGGAGACGGTCAAGAATCACGGTTTCTGCCAGCGATGCTGAATAGCATTCACAATAGAAGGAGGAACTGCCCATGAGCTTGACGTAGGCGCTCTGGTGTTGCCTGGAATTGTGACTTGATAAAGTGATGAACCATGGACTCCTTGTGTACGCTTGCATGCATGTCTAGATGCAGCTGACAACGCACACCAACAGCATAAGTATAGAGTAGGGTATGTCGGTCAAGGTCACCCCAAGTGCAAGCATGGGTCGCTGTTCATATCATACCATTGCCACGACGATACGACGATATGCCACAACACAAATACGACCAACCAGATTGACGATATGCTTATCATATGATGCTGAGCAATAGTCCCCGGACTGACAACCATGCACACAACATCAACTTACAGCCAACTCACAACCAACTTACACTCTGTTTGTTGCTAAAATGATTGCGACCATGCAGCAGTACTTTAGAGCCGTAGTTCACGTGTTTAGGCTCCATTTCAGCATCGCAATGGGGTAGGGTATGTCGGTCATGCATGGGTCGCTGTACCTATCATGTTGTGTTGCCACGCTCTGTTTGTTGCTACAATGATTGTCGCAATGCAGCCATACTTTACACCCGTGATGCATGTGGAAACGAATCAAGTTAGCATAGTAATGGGGTAGGGTATGTCGGTCAAAATCACTCGGCACAGCACTTCGGCAGAGCACTTGCGGAGTCTTGTCAATATGGTATGGAGCTACTCATACTTGATGCAGGTGACGACTAACCACTTGACTGTGACTGTGCAGAGGACTACTCAACTACTCAACTATACACTGCTACGAACTACTTAGCAGTGACACCAGTGACTGTGCAGAGGAAGCAGATGATACCAGTCAGGCCGGCGACGCACCAGCATGCTATTAAGTCCTGCATCTACTGGTAGCAGCTCCTCACTGAGAGATTCATTGGAGCTCTAGTATGTGATCCCTGCTCAATCACCCTTTGAACATCAATGCTTTCAATACATACCTGTTCTCACCAGTGATCCCGTGAGGAGGTGGGCGCTGCCTTGACCTACCCTATGTGATGCGAGCACACCAGGCGACTAGCCAAAGGAAGGCAACTACATGCTTACACTGCCTACGATAAACATGATATAACAGTGTGGTCTGGGTGCTGACTCCGGGTCATCAATCCACGATTTCTTTTGAGGTCAGTCCTGTCGGTTGCACTGATAGATGGTGAGACTTCTTTTTGTATGGCTTGGCATTATTTCACAGCCAAGTCCATCAAGCAATGTTATGCATGTTACAGCAAAGGCACACCTTGAGCTGGAGCTGTCCATAACAACACAATATGGTGACACAGGTGCTCACTGCACGTCTGTATGGGGACTTGCATTGCTATCGCAATCACCCTGATGACGTGATCAGCAGCAGCAGCAGAATGTGGTGCAATCCAACCAGTTACAAGACCTTGCTCAGCCTCGTTAGGTTGAAGATCATAACCCTTCAGACCTCGGCTTGCAGATGACTCACAACTTTTCATATTTAGCAGAGTGCACATTCATGTGACATGCGATCATGACATTACTCATCCAAGCACTGTGTCTTGCTGCATGCTGCATGCTTTATAGCGCATTGATTGTTCTACATGGCGGCTCTCTTCACCCTTTTGGGTGTCCACTCCTCATGATCTCTCTCCCGAGGTCGCTTGGCCTGAGGCCTTTGTGTCACCTGCTGCTTTGGTGCAGCGACAGGTGGCTGGGCAGCAGCAGGTTCCGAGGCTTGCTCAGCATGCCACTTGGTTCAGGCAGCCGCACTGTTGGCCCACAGCCGCGCCATATGCTTGGACTGTTGGTCATGTGCATGCTGCATACACACGGCTGGTACGTTGAGAACGTAAATGTTGGAATGCTGGGCAGCACGTGCTTTGGTGGTTAGTTCGGCAGCTGCATCGACTGCACTCGCACAACGGGAGGAGGGTGCAGCAGTGGGAGGAGGGATTGGTGGTTCAGTGGCAGAGGGTTGTTGAGCAAACGGCGCAAGCCAAACACACGACTGCTCAACAGAGAGCGCAAGTCAACCTCATGAATGACAGTAGTCTGCTTGTCAGTTAGAGTCACGTGAGTAGTACAAACCACACAGTCAACACAAAGTACTGGAACTGTTCCACAACACTTCCACTCACTTGCAATCCTGCAGTGTTCACAGACCAACGATGCCAACCTTTGTAACATCCCTCCTGACCAAGGTACTGCCGTTTTGCAGCAGCACCCTATATGCATCACTGCTTTCGTTCCCGAGCAACCAGCAACGCTCAGCTGTGAGCTCCAGCTTGTTGCGAAGTTGTGTGGGAATGTGTGCATAGCCCAAAGAACCGAATACACGAATGTGGCTCACATCAGGCCTAACCCCAAACAACCTTTCGAATGGAGTTTCAGTGAACCCTTTCACTGGTGACCTGTTGCACACATAATTTGCAGTGTCCAATGCTTCAGCCCAATACTTGCGAGGCTTGACAAACATGCTACGTACTTTGATCATGAGGGTTTCATTAAGACTCTCTGCAGCACCATTGCTTTCAGGGCTGTAGAGAGCGGTTGGTTGGTGTTGGATACCCTTTTCATCACAAAATGCCTGAAACTCACCTCCCCTGTCTGACCGCACAGACTTCACCTTCTTGCCAGTTATTTTCTCCAAAAACACTTCTTTAGCAGCATCAGACTTGTGCCTTATGGATGTCACCACAGACATCTTGGTAATCATTCAAAACGCTGACAAAGTAGTGTTTGCCTCCAGTGGCCTCCACTGGTAGGGGGCCGCACACATCCGTGTGCAACAAATCAAGGACGGTCACTAAGCTGTCCGAAGTGCGGTGTGGCTGAGGTCGCTGACACGTGCTGCATGGTGAGTCACATTTTCCGTGTGATAGCCGCACTGCTTGCAATTTGGCGGCTCCGTCCTGTTTTGCTTTGGGTTGGCCTGCCTTGCCTGCTTTGTTCCCTGCTTTCGTTTTGCTTTCTTGCTCAGGGTAGGCCAGGGCGGTGCCCATCCCGTTCCGTGTCTTCTGACGGCTTCCCTGGTGTAAATACCTATATACTGCTTTTGTTCCTGCCTTTCTTCTCCTTTCTTGCTCGGAGTAGGTCAGGGCGGTACATATCCCGTCCCGTGTCCTTCGACAGATTTCCTGATGTAACAAATTAATCAGTCAATCAATCAATCAAAAACGTAATGGAGCCTGAACTCAAGTGTCAGGCGCATCAGTGTCAGACCCGCCAAGCTTCTTCACAACACCAGTTTGTAAAATGCAGCAACACCAACTCTGTTGTTAGTGCAGTCAACTGTCAATTGCTCGAGAGGCCAGCAATACAACTTCCCGGCACGAAATGGCCGGCAGCATCAGCTGCATTCATGGCATTTGAACCCAGCGAAGCACCAGATACAGTCGATAGCATTGGTGACCAATGACCAGCTACACCTGTTGTCATGTAACCGTACACTGTACCAGAAGGGCAACACAGTGTTCTTCACAGCCATTCATGCATATCCATCCGTTCACGTTCAACCAGCATCACATGGCATATGGCAGCTGATTAAGAGTGAGGGAACACGTGTCGCGAGGCGTTTCATCGGGGCGAGGGTGATCAAGGTAAGGGAGGCGTAGGGCCGGTCATAGTCCTTTGATCGTTTTGTGTGGGGAACGGCAGGAGAACCGTGTCAATGATGTGGACCACGTTATCCTGCATGCCAAGAGACAAAGCACAACAGGAATGAGAAGGAAAAGCTACAGCAAAAGCACCTGTACTACAGCACTTGAATGAATGTGAGTGAGCCAAGTGATGTATCGCGTCAACAATGTTGTCCAGCCAGGCATTCTGACAATTCGACTGCAAAGCCGTGGAGAAGACAATGCCTGCCTGCAGTGTCTTGCTATAGCCACCTGTGGCATTGATCTACAATCCCGTGCATCGCACATGGACATACAAGCTCGTGGAACCCTGTGTTTGACTCCGCTGGTTATGCGCATTCCCAGGTGTAGCATGTCCCACCATGAAGGGAATGTCCGGCACCACCACACCGGCTTGCACATCACTGCCAGGCACGTAGATTAGAATGCCGCCGGGCCTGCAGGGAGGGGCGCTTGGACTGGCCGAAGTGAGAACTAGCACACAAGTCGACTTATCAGTGAATTCAGGAACTAAACATTGTTGGAGCCAATCTTCATATGGGATTCTGGCAATCAAATCAGTAGTGTGGCTTGGAGACTTTGGCTGGCATGCCTAGGACCAGTCAGAATGGAAGTGCGTTGATTCTACTGAGGCAATCATCGTGATTGCGTGTACCATGTTGTACCAGTTCCTGCATTTTGCCAGAAAGAGACTGTGCAGACTGCCTCCCGCTCCCTAAGCACTCACTCGCTGTCAAGTGTGATGTTGATGCCTGCTTTGGTCTCCAGGGTGGTGTTGCCCACAGGGAGTTCATTACTGCGCCACAACCCTGCAGCGCAAGCAGGGGTAGGGTATAAGGGAGGGAGGCCATAGGAGTTCGCTTATTGAGACCATACGCTACAATACCATAAGCTTAAGGTTATAAACGTTTCTAGGGATTGGCACTTGAAGATCAAAAATACATAAATGAGGTTATTGGGTTTAAACAACTGGGACGACCCTGTAATGACAGCCAACCATGAGGTCAGGTGTGAGCCAATGTGTGCAACGCACCGGGAACAATGTGCAGCATCAAGATCTCAGTGCTGTTGGCAATGTATGTGGCGTTGAGCAGATCTGTGATGTTCATGAGCTCCAAGGGAAGAGCATTGAACGCCTGTACACGGACAGCACAGCCAGCAACAATGCACAGCAAGAATGCATCAAGGTTGTGTTCTATGAATGTGGGGGGCGCAGAGCAAGGGAGTAAGTACTCGGTTGACATGACAAGCATGACCTCACAGTATGCAGGCAGAGCGGACTATGCTGTGGGCATTCCTGGAGCACGTCAGTTCCACTGGCACTGTTAAATCACAGCAAACCGTGCTAGTATCAGCTGTTTAGCTTGCCCCACAACCAGTGCCCCTGGTGTCACTCACGTCGTTGTTTGGCGCAAAGCTGGAGAACGTGGTCGTCCATACATGCAAGTGCAGGCAAGCAGGAGGGAAAGTAAACTGCCAGTATGGTAGATTGGGAGAAACTCACCGGTGCCTCACAATATACTGTATGACTCCTGGCTTGTCACGCAAGCACATAGAAACAAATACCCGGCAAAATGATACGTCTGTATGGAGGTTGCAGCAAGTGAGAAATAAGCTGAGATGTAAGCAAGCCCAGTACTGCCTTCAACAACCCTGTTTCAAGGAATAACAAGCAGGAAACAACTACCCAAAATTCAAGCAAGAAATACGACTGCCAATGTTTACTTTTGACGGAACTGAGAGTGAATGTCGACCACAAACCAACGTTCGCCTTTGGTACCAACAGAAATTCCCCCTACGTCGCACGTACATGGTGCTGTTGGTGACGTTGATCCCGGCTCCCTGGAACAGTTTCACGGCGTAAGTGACGTTGGCCGCATTCATATCCTCCATACCGCCTGCCGTCACGTTGCCGGCCATCATGCCTCCCCCCATGCCGCCTGTCATCATTTCTCCCTCCATTCCAGTATCTTGCGCGGCACCTGCGCGTACGCGTTCGTGACAGCAGGAAAATGATTGGCGCATTGCACAATGCCGAGGCACATTCGATGGTGCAGTCGACAGGGGGCAGGAAGGTGGTCGCAGTTTGACAGGGGGCTGTGCAGAAGGTAGAAGCTAGAATCTTGCAGATGCCTGGCAAACTGGTGCCGAAGCTCCGGCTTGAACGGGCCAGCCTCACCCTTGGGCAAGTGCGCAGTCATCGCAAGCAGCGCTAGAACCAAACCCAATGCCGCAAAGCCTGCGCCAGCTCTAGTTGACCGCGCCATTATGCGTGAGCGTGCGTGAGCGTGCGTGCTGCTTGATTTTGTGTTTATGTTTTGGCTCCTGGCGCAGAACGATTCTGTCTTTCAACTTGACAGCAAGTCCATCTCGCGACCTCCAGCGTCAAAATGACGTTATACCTGTCAAACGGATGGAGAAGTTTCAACTACCAGCCCCACTGCGCGAATTTTCCGCCGCCCGCAAGAACTCTCATGAGACGCGAGGGCTACCATTAGTAAAATACCAATCACCGCGCTCATCAACACGGGTGGGCAGTCCGGCGCACTGGCGCGTCCCAATTATGTCAACTGCCCCATTACTTCGGCGTGGCTACCTCATTGCCGGACTGTGCTCAGGAGACGAGAGGGCCATCATCGTGAGTACCATTCACTGCGCCAGGGCGGGAACTGGCCGACTAGGTCAAGCGGGGCAGCAGGACTCTTGAGTTATAACCTCGGCAGTACTTGGAATTAGCTCGTGGCTTCGCTGTCATTGTGGATGCATTGTGCTGGTCTGGACTGCTCGTCTGTGCATGCCGCGGAATCAATGAAAAGGTTAGTTGCAGTGCAAAACCTCGAGTGTGCAGGGTGAGCAGAGATTGACCAGCGTCATTGCTGCGTTCATCAGCATCAGTACACAGTTCACTTGCAATCAATACTCCAAAAGCGATGCTCAACAGTTAGTTTTGAATTTAGAGAGCCTTTCACTCTTCTGCAGGAAACAAACACATTCCAAACTGAATGTGCAACTTTGAAGATGAAATGATGAGGGCAAAGGATTGTTCGGCACTTGAGCAAAGGACGTGCAAAGGACGAGGCAGGGCCCGTTCACTGTCATGGCCGGGCCAGTCAGGGCCTGCCCATGTGTCGAGGCATGCGGGAGTGTTGGAGGGCAATGGTGAACTTGATGGACGTCAACAGGTGGGCAACAAGTGTGTTAAAACAAGCCAATCATTGATGGTGGTTCTATGCCAGGATGTCGCTCGGGCTCTTCCACACCTTCAATTCCAGCCCCTCATCAACTGCCCTCTTGAGACGGTTCCGACACTTCTTGTGGCTGTTATTGCACAGCTGTTACAACCCGCCCATGTGTCTAGGCATTCGTAGTGAGCAAAGGTGGACTTGATGGCAATCATCTGCCAACAGGTGGTCATCTGACACTAGTGGTCTGTCTGCCTGCCTCATCACTCCTTCTTCTCATGGGAAGCTGCGCAGCATTGCATTGCATTCTGTCAGTGTGCTGGTTCCACGTGGATACCACAGTTGTGTTGACATGCGCCTACAGACCCTGGGCAACAACAAGGCAATGAATCCATGGCTCTATTACCAGCGTGTCAGGGGCAAACTCTGTCCGCGTCCTCATGGACTGTGATGATTTTCTAACCCACGTACCCGACACACAGTTCAAACGGGTGCAAACGTTTCCTGCCAACTGTGGCTGCCAATAATGCTGATTGCAATGCTTGTCACCTGTAGTCTGGTCGCTTTTCTGTTGCTGCTTTTGAGACAAGTTGGCCAGGGACCAAAGCAGCACCCTGTGCACAAAATGTCAGTGGTGGCAAACAAGTTCAGCAAATCTGCATTTACTTGGGATCATTGCAGGCCGCTGCCGCAGCTCAAAGCTGCAATTTGAAATATGTGACATTCATGGCCAGCGGTGGATGACAAGCAACAACTGATTGTCACAGCAACCCATGGATCAATCGGGATTACTCAAGCGGCAGGCAGCTGCAGTTCAGACGACGTGGCAATGGCACTGATAGGAAGCTGCGTTCAGCTGCTCTGCCTCCCTTACCCGGCAGAGATGAATGCAGCACTAAGCGCGGCCGCCAGAGTGAGGCACTGGTGTGGTGCGCTGGGGCTGCAGAAGAGCAGGGCCGAGCAGGCCGTGACCGTCACGGCACGCAGGGCGTTGATGATGCCCACCGTCATGGCACCGCTGTGCTGCAGCACCTGGCCCTGGATGCACATTGCAGGCACCACTAGTCAAGGCAAGAGGTTGTTGTGATGTGATAGGACGAACGACTGGATGCATCATGAGAATCAGTCTGCTACAATTACACATCAAGCTAAGACTGGGCAAGAGCTTGACACTGCAACAGCTCCCATTGCTGCAAGAGCACGAGCCATGGCAAACCAAGCGCAAATTGCCTGGGCCAGTGCTCTGTTATGGTATACTGGGCCAGTGCTCTGTTATGGTATACTGTGCCCTTGTTTTGTGTAGTTGCAATGACCCAACAAGATGCGGCCAGGCAAGATTGTGGCCAGTAACCTCTATCTGGCCCTTGCCACACCTCCATCACAACAGGATCGCAAGAGAACAAGCCATGCCAAACCAAGCGCAACTCTGCTGGGCAACGCCCATCCGACCTGCCATGCTCTGCCATAACACATGAACAGCCCCGGACAAGTACCTCCCTTGCATACCTGCACATAGCTGTGGGCCGTGAACATCCCTGCAAAGGAGGTAAAAAACAACAGTGTAGTGGAAGCAATACTTCTGCTTCTATCAGCTTGTCACTTATTCCGACCGCTTTATCTCTTTACTAGCTGTTCACAACAGTGTTCGTGGTCAGCACTTTCAACTTGCCGTTGAGGGCCTGCATGATCAAGGCTGTGCACGCCTGGATATAGTCCTCCATGAGACTGTTCACTCCCATCCCGACGTAAGCATGCCCCATCTGAATCCCAGCTTGGGAATCCAGATGGAAGGCGGCACCCTTTGCTGGGCTCCTCGTGTCAGCCTCACGTGGGCAGCACAGCCTGGCCTGCTCACTGCCATGCAACCTTGCAACACACTCACAGCCGAATGCGCCCAGCAGCACCATCACGTGCCCTGGCGTGAGCCCCTCTTGCGCCATGGGGTCAAACACCAGCCGCTGCCTGCGGGGCCACGTGTACAGCGCCTGGTAGGCGGTCAGAGCCAGCAAGCCCACACCGGACAAGCGCAAGTTCACCTGCACACTCAAAACACACTCCCGGCTTCCAGACTGCAAAACGACAAAGTCCCTTCTAGTCTTGCATCAGCGTTACAAGCCTGTCCAGACGTTCAAAGTGCTCTGCCCCCCGACCCCAGTGTTATATTGATGACGCCTATGTGCATGGCCAAGTGTTGATTTGCTGGTCACATTACCTTCAAACACTCAAGCATGCGCACACTGATGTGGAAAACATGCAAATGATACGTACAAACATGGTGAGGCATACCGATGACTGTTCTAATGTGCAGGTTCAATGACGCACAGCGTACCACACAAAACGTATGTGATGAAGGGGATTGCACAGGGGCACGGTGGTGTCCAGCTGATGATCAGCCACCCACCTGGGCGTGTGATAAAGCTTGTGGGAACTTGGTGAAGAGCTTCTGCAGGACACATGCAGCAGCAATGCAACACGTTGAGCACGTGTAATATTTTCTGAGCTGTATTTTAAGCAGAATACACTGCAGGTGCATGGCATGGCCTGGGTACAACAACAACGTTTCTTTGGCGCTGTACATGCCAGGAAATGGCTCAGTTGCAGTGCGTCTTGCAGCTCAGCGTGTCGCAAAGATTCTGGTAAGCTCATGGTCATCACCATTTTCATCTATTCCACTTTGACACCGCCCCCTCCGATTCCCACCTCGTACATGACCCCCAGTATGCTGTAGCAGGCTGCCGATGCCACGAGGTACGCCGCGCCCAAGGCTTGGCTGCTGCCCATGGGCGGCTGGGCGGCCTGCCCCTCAGCAGGCGGCATGAAGAGGGTCCAAGGCGCGCCCCGCGCCGCCAACCCTATAATCACCACTGCAACCTGCACACCACAAGCTATGCATGGCACCTGTGTGGAACACGCCTAGATTGTGTTCAAATGACTGACATATGTGCTGAGTTCGTGCGGGAGTGAAAAATCTGTATCCAACGAGCTGTAAGGCAACGGTGGCCCATAATTATGTTGACCCGCTGCATAGGCTCAATCGAAGCCTGCTCTTTTGTGTCTCCCACCGTCATCAGCTGCACGTACCGCTAGCTGCTGCTGTGGTGACATGCTTTTGCCCAGTAGCAGCGTGCGGGTCATGGCGGTGAATACCTGGCCCGCAGCGGCAAACACCACCCTGCAAACATGTAGCACAAGGTGAAGCAAGTTGGGCCTTACTCACACAAGTACGCAGGACATGGATGGGAATTCCCATGATCAACTGGCAATCAGACCCCAGGCATACACTACGTGCTGTTCAGACATCAAGGTCAAGGTTGAGGACATCACAGACATTTATAAACATTGAATGAAAGCGATAGGAAGTATTGACGTCTACAGTGTCGGACACGTCAAACTTTCATGTACTGCTGCCTTTAAGCCTGCCAACTCACATTGACAGCGCACTGCCGCACAGCGGGAAGCCCATGCAGTTCAGACTGTAGGCAACCACATCCAGCAACCTGTGCAGACATGCAACCGGTAACGTATATGAAGGCATGCATCCATGCAGTTGGTACAGAATGGTTGTTGGCATTTCCTTGTGATCAATCAATCCCAGTAAGGTGAGCGTGCTCTACGTGCATAACCAAAGGCAGTACAATTGCTTGTATTCACCGTCCATTGGGTGTGTGCGCCAGTAACCGCAGTCCCAATGCACAGTGTAGCACACTCCTGTAGCTCATGCACAGATGTGCCCAGCTTGAGCTTACCCCATGGCCAGGCACATCCGCTCCGGCTCGGACAGCCACGCAGGACCTTGCACCGTGTTGCTGTTGGCAGTCGGTGGTTTCCGTGATGCAAGCCCAAACACCCCAACCCCTGCTGAGACAATGGAGTTTGCACAGTACTTGGTCCATGCCAGAATCTGGCTCGAAGGGTGGGTGGCACGCTGCATGCAAGTGGGCACTGGGAAACTGTGCTTGTTGATGTCCCTGCTTCTTTGCCATCATTATGTTAGTTGTGCATGACGCAGCGTGCAACAGTTGAACATGCATCTTGGAAGCCACAATCACAGTTTCCCAGTGCCACCTTGCATGCAGCATTCCACCCACCCTTACCCTTCCAGCCAGATACAGGCATGGACCAAGTATTTTGCGAACTTCATCGTCTCAGCAGGTGTTGGAGTGTTTGGACACACATCACGGAAACCACCAACTGTCAACAACAACAAGGTGCAAGGTCCTATGTGGCTGTCCGAGCCTGAGCGGATGTGCCTGGCTATGGGGTAAGCCATCAGTTTGAAGCATGTACCGTGTGGCTGTCCTAAACCTGAGCCCATGTGCCTGGCTGTGGGGTGAGCTTGTTCTGCCTTGGATCGTCTTGCGCCTGAATGTGGTACTCACAGCATTTGTCACGACCTGCGCGTACAAGGCTATGCTGGTGCCTGTGGTGAGCAGGGCCAGAGGCCACCACAGGCGCCGGGCCATGGCTCTGGCTGGAGCCAGATTACCCTCATGCCCCGCACGGGGGCCTGCCACAGCCATTCTATGACCTGGTAAAGATTAAGATTTCAAGATGATGGATAGCAGCTGCATGACCATATCTGGCTCATCAGAGATATTGCTCCTGATTGTGGCAGACATCGGCGTATCCTAGACTGCACGCATGCAACAGTGGCAACTGCCCGTCTGAGCTGCCCATCGCACCAGTTGTCAGGATTAGATGTTGGCAGCCTCAGCTGTCAGAATCAGATATCAATGACAGTCATCACAGCCGGTCATTCGCCAGTGTGTCGGGGTTGTAGGTCTGTCCTAGGTTTGATCTACTGTGCGACGGTTTTGATGCCGTAATCAAAATTCGTGTACTAAGAGGGGGGAATGCATCTGGATCGGATTGCTGTAACAATCCTTGACGCACCATCAATTGCGTCTGAGTGAACCGACTTGCAAGATGGAACCACCGTCCGCAGCTCGTGTCGACGAGCGAACCCTCGCCCTCCAAAGGCCAGCCACGTCAACAATTATGCGCACCCATATTGAACCCAAGGATGACATATCCGCTGAGCGCCGGAGGGCCACTATTGATGTTGAGGAGCTTAGTTGGATCTTAAATGGAGGAAAGGAACAGCTTGAGAAAAGGTGGGCACCCGCCATATCAGCATGTGGCCCGGATGTGGCCACACGTCAGGCAAACCTTGTCCCACGATGCAAGCTCATCTCTTGCATACTTTGTTCGCGACTGTCGATTGGGCTGCTTTGGTGACGGATGGCATGACTGAGGGGACAATTATATCAGCATGGTGGCCGGGTGCCAGGATGCAAGCATCATCTGCTTGCTCCTTTTGAATTGCTGAATCAGCAGTGGGTCCAAATCTTACTGATGGGCCAATCATGAACATGAGTCGTCACACATGCACACACAGGGAATGCTCACAGCCTGTGTGAAGTTGACAGAACATCAAACACCAAGGGATGTTTGCATGCTCGTAGGTTGAAGCTGGTGGAGAAGTTGAAAGGGCTGAGCTGGGCTGACAAGACCAAACGCCACTTTCTGAACCGGGAGGAGGAGTACACAGGCGCACTGCAGGCCGCCTTTGGCATCTGGTGCGCGACAGTTGAGACCATGTGACCGGCGGGGTTGTAGACTCTTGACTGGCCTTGCCATCACACTGACTTGCCAGGTTCAAGAGCAGCATGCTGCACCTGTCTGACCCTGCTTGGAGCGCCCTTGTGTGGTTGGCCATGTGCACTACAAACGACGCAATGGGTTAGACATGGGTTTGTTTGTTTGGCCAGTCGTCATCCTCACATCCGGATACGCTTGTTTGCTGCCAGTGTCGTTTCTGTCCTGGGGTTGTGAACACGACAGTGTTAGCTACGGTGCCGTTCCATCCCAAGTGCTGGCGTGTTTGTGCCTGTGCAGGCGGCTGATGCGCGATGAGGGGCTCAGCCTGCAGGACGGCGCCATGATGCGCACACTGGTGGACTTCCCCGGGGGCCTGGAGCTGCACATAGGGTAATGGGTCCGGGATGGTAGTTGTAACAGACAGGGTTTGAACCCGGGTGGAGGCAAGGGATGGACCGTTATTAACAGTTTAACGAGGCCGTCCCCTCATGTGACATGGAGCCGAGCAATCACTAACCTGAAGGTGTGTGTCCACCAAATGAAAATCTGACACATTGGTACGGGGGCAGTCTGTTATGTCATGCGTGCCCACTTTCCGCTGCCTACCAGGGCACGGCGTGTTGCCACAATCCCCATGCATTGTATTGTAGCTTAGCCTGGCTTCCACTAGCCTGGTCTGATGCCATGCTTGTCCTGTGCAGCATGTTCATCCCCAGCCTGCGCTCCCAGGGCACCCCGGAGCAGCAGGCCCACTGGCTGCCCCTGTGCTTCAACCTCTCGATCATTGGCACGTACGCGCAGGTAGGCATACATGTCCACAGCATCAGGTAGAAACAGGCCCACAGTTTTTTAATTTATTGATGGCAAAGTTTCTCACTCATAGCAATTGTTTTGTATGTCACACAGATTGAAGCAGTGTGTTTCTCTGCATGTCACATGAGGGGACGAACTCTAGCCAGCCTGTCACACAGAATAAAGTGGTGCGTAAGCCTGTGCATCATAAGCTTTCAAAGATGTTTTGCCGAGGGCATGTGTCTGAACGTTGCACCTGGACGCCTGTTCAGACATTTCAGAGGACAGATGCCCGTCATGATCTCGCCTCTGGCCGCCCCAGGCAGTGCCTGATGCCATCTTGTGCTGTGTGCCCCCACAGACTGAGCTGGGCCATGGCACATTTGTGCGCGGGCTGGAGACCACTGCTACCTACGATAAGCAGACACAGGCAGGTGCCGCCGTGCATGCGCTGTTTTTGCAATTTTGCACATGGCAATCACTTCAGAGACTGGTCTTGGGCACAACTGATCACTGCTCGTGAGTCGGTCTGTTTACAGCTGCCCATGCGTGTCTGTTCCCCTGATGGTGCATCCTTGTCCCCTGATGGCCAAACAGGTGATGAGACAGGCAACACTTGTTACACCAACTGACAGAGCACATGAAAACTGCACACATGACAACTGAAGCAGCTCTCAGTCTACAGTGTTCCAATGCGTCAAGAGATGCCAAAACAAGGCAAGCAATAAAACACACGAGCTTGAGCCTTTGGGTCTTGTGTCAGCCAACACAACAGCGTTAGGACCTTGTCTACTCCCCTGCTATCTAGGACACACTGCTATCTAGGACACACGAACAGTCACCATATGAATCTATCAAACTGTCCCAGAACTGGCAAACTTCCTTTTTTTGGCCTTTCAGTGTCTTATTACGGCAGTTCTGCAGTGTGGCTATGTGTGTCAAGCAGCATCTACCTGCTCTTAGTATAATGCATGCCCATCCGTGTCTTGATATGTCGTTCTTGCAGGAGTTTATTCTCCACTCTCCCACACTCACCTCCATCAAGTGGTGGCCGGGCGGCATGGGCAAGACCGCCACGCACGCTGTGGTCATGGCCAGACTATTCACGGGGGGAAAGGACTACGGGCCACACGGCTTCATCGTGAGTCACAAGGATCTTGCACTTCAACATCCAGCATCATTTCGACCTGCACAGGGCAAGATTGGCATTGGTGCAAGAGTCAGCCATGTGCCAATGTTGTGGAAAGACTCTGACTTGACTGTGCCAACATGGGCATGCATTAGTATAGCTCTAGCTCTAGGTGCTCTAGTTGTGGTCGGAGAGTCAAACCCCTTTTTGCTACGGTGATTCCCTGCCAATTGTTGTGGTGGTGCAACCTCGTGTGTTGTTCGCAGGTCCAGCTGCGGTGCATGGACACCCACAAGCCGCTCCCCGGCATCAAGATCGGGGACATCGGGCCCAAGTTTGGCTATGGCGGTGTGGACAACGGCTACATGGCCCTGGACCATGTGCGCATACCGCGTGCCCACATGCTGATGAGGTACTCCCAGGTCACTCCTGAGGGTCGGTATGTGCCGCCACCGCCATCCAATGCAAAGGCGTCGTATGCAACCATGGTGAGGGCAATTCACGACCTTATGCACTACATGGCATTGATGTTGCGTTTCAAACTGTGCATGGCAGGCCATGGGGGTGTTTTTTTTCTGTCCAGCCAAATGGGTTGCTTTCAACTGTGCGGTTGTTAGTGAGTTGCTATAACCATGCCTGACACAGGTGGAGAGTTGCTATAACCATGCCTCACACAGGTGTATGTTCGTGCTGACATCATTTCCAACGCCGGCTACGCCATGTCCCGTGCCGTCACCATCGCCACGCGCTATGCCGCCGTGCGCCGTCAGACCGCACCCGCACCCGGGCACCTGGAGACGCAGGTGCGAGGAAATGCATGGGTTTAAGGATGTGTGAGGAGAGACGCAGGTGCGAGGGAAGGCATTGTCCAGTGGGTGGGTGTGAGCATGTCATGTTGTCACTGCATGGCTGGTCACCGGGTGCACATCACTCAATACAGTGCGCTGGATGTGGTTATTTTTGTTGCACTTGATGATTCATGAGACTTCAGCAGCCTTCAGCAAGGTGTCTGTCGCTGACCTTGTTCCATTGCTCGGGCTCAGTTGTGACCTTTATTTTTCTGGGCACCTGTCACCAGGGGAGATGTCACATCTGACCTAACCAGTCCTGACTATCCTTGCAGGTGCTGGACTATCAGAACACCTCCGCCACCATCCTGCCCCTCATAGCGGCCGCCTACGCCCTGCACTTCATGGGGGAAACAATGATGGCAATGTACAAGCAGTTCGAGAAGGACAGGTGGGTATGCTTTGCACGTCAAATGCATGCTGAGAATCTGTGATGAAAGCTCTTGTTTGCAGGATATGAATTTATGTGCTCTCCTAGCTTGGCAAGTTATTGGTCCGGTTATACGGCGGTACTGCGTAATTGCTTTTCCTGTTCAGGGTACACTCAGGCTACTTACACATTCTTGTGTTACCTGAGATGCAAGCCAGAGTTTGGGTTGGTCAGGATGTTTATGCGGCTTGAGCTGCTTCCGCTTCCTTGTATTGTGCATGTGCTCATGTAGCATGTCTTCATGTGGGCGCTTTTCACGTGGTGTTGAGTTGTATGGGAGTTGTACAGCAACATCATGATATGGCCTGAATCGCTGATCACATGGCGCAACCATTGTGTTGCCAGTCAGGCTGCAGCTGCTGTCACACCCTGGTGCTCTCCTGCAGTGCAAACCACAACGTGAGTTGTCGTTGTGCATGAGCAGGGATCGTGGTGAGTTTTCAGCGCTGCCTGAGCTGCATGCGCTGTCCTCGGGCCTCAAGGCGCTGAGCACTTGGATCACGGCGGACGGAATCGAGGCGGCCAGGAGAATGGTGAGAGGGGAGGAAGGCGCACAAGAGCAGAAGGAACCTCTACACAACACACGGGTTCAAGGACATTAGCTTGATCGCAAACCTACTAGAATTGATCTGGATATTTGCACAACAGCCTTGCCAGTGTTGTTACACATCATGTGTCATTGTTACGCACACGAGGTTGTAGCGGACGTGCAGTATGTTGCAAAATGACTGGTACACAGTTTTTGACCTCCCAAAATGCACACGTTGCACGTT